>CAJQZN010037104.1:0-16827 GCA_907164685.1 Colias eurytheme | reverse complement strand
GGAGCGAGCTGTAAGAATGTTGAGTATGACTAGCCCATAGGCTGCACGTGTAAAAAGATGTACAATACGCACGAAATAGGGTTTTTTTTAACTTCATTAGAACAACGTGCAAACCTACGAGCTATCATATTTGCCCTCACTGCCAGTGCCCGTCGATCGTTTCGTGGAAGTGCTGCCTCCTATTGAACACGGAAACGGAAACACGCCTGCCGGCGTCATAAAATATTCAGCGAAATTATCTCTTATAGTTCTGCCTCGATTTGTGGAACGATGTGGTGTATTGAATGGTAAATCATCGAAGTAATGCGTCAGCGTATCTTTGAAGTTATAACCGTCTCGACTGCGTACAAAATTATGCAACACACATGCTTTCTTTGTTACTAGTAGAAATCTGGTGAAATAAATGACGACGCGCCACGGAAATATTCCGTGTCTACTATAAATCGAGTATTCTTTGCATAAATCCAAGCTGCGCGTCGCGCCAAGCTGACCGTCATTCCAAGGCTTCAGTTCGCTCTTGGAAAAGTACCGAAATTCAGAATTTTTGTGGTGAGTGAACGACAGAAATTATAAAAATAAACATCAACGCCAGAAAGCTTTAGAGGAATTGCTTTCCTCTTAAAAAAAATGATAGTGGTGCTAATTTGGACTCCGTCACCAAAAAAATCAATTCTATGAGAAGTGCACAAATAAAACAGTTAGAATTATAAAACCATTTGGAGTGACGCCCTAATTATGCCGCAGTTTATCAAAGTTTTATGTTTGGACTGATCGTCAATGGCCGGCTTTAGACTAAAAATCGCGTCTCATCCAATGTGAACAGAAAGAAAGAAGAAAGAAAGAAAGAAAGAAAACAGCTCCATATAAAGTGTATGGTGACCAGAACATTCGACTTTTAGTCATATGCGTCTTATGACTAGTGTGAACGGGGTGTTAACAAACAATTCAAGTCAATAACGTATTCGAAAAAAAAGTGGCATATTATTATTTAATACCAAACTTCATTTACCGGACCTATAGAGACAATTGATACCTTACAATACTTAATTACAATGGTCATTTAGGTGTAGAAAAATGTCTGGAGGCTATTCAAGCCAAATATTGGTTTTCTAAAATGAGGAAAAGTGTAGAACGGTATTTGTCAAGGTGCATTGGTTGTCAGTTCGCCAAGAAACCGACCGGTAAACAGCCTGGGCTCTTACATCCGATTTCAAGAGCTCCTGTGCCTTTTGAGTTTTGACCCCTACATGTCGATCATTAAGGGCCGTTTTGCAAAAGTAATGGGAAAACTTATATTTTTGCTCTCATAAATGGGTGTACAAAATTTGCGTGGCTAGAAGCTGTTGCTAGTGCCAATGCAAAAGGAGCTGTAACTGCCCTAAATAGGATGAAACAAGTTTTTAGCTATCCTACAAGAATAGTGAGCGACAGAGGCACGGCTTTCACCGGACGTAAAATTTAAAGAGTATTGCAGCGAGTTTGGTATAAAACATGTTTTGAATGCCGTGGTAACGCCACGTGTGAATGGGCAGATTGAGCGCCTAAACCGCACTATTTTGAATTACCGCTCATATTAACCGCTCATATAGGCGAAGAGCAAAAAGGATGGGACGAATATCTGCCTAAAGTACAGCTAGGCATCAATTCGATCGTGAGTCAATAAAGTGGCAAATCGCCGTTGTTTCCAGTATTTCTATTGATTTAAATAGAGGAAGGTTTTTTGTTTCCAATTTTTCTATTGCATCTGGTAACTTGTGGAAATATCTTGAGATGAGGGCGATATTTTGTTTTTTGGATGCGTCTTCAAATGAATATTTATACCTGGTTTACTTTTTTTTTAATTTTTGATTAAAGCTATGTACAGAACTTGATTTAATATTTTTCTCTATCTCCTTTTCTATTAAACTGTGCACGCTATCCGCTTCATTTTGAGTGTGCCCTGTGATTAAAAACTTGTGTTTAATACTTCATATATTCAACGTGTTCACAGCAAATAAATACAATGTTGCAATATATTTATTTTTATTCTGTTCGCAAGTTATCAGAATAAAATGTAACGTTTTTTTCTTCTATATTTGATTCACATATCCCTTCAAGATACTGCCATACACAAGTTCCTATTTCTATTGCCCCACGTTTAGCTTCTAATTCTGTAAAATGAGTGAGTCAAATAACAATGTACTTTATTATATGCCAGTTTGTGTCAATTCCGTTAATGTTAAATTGTAATTGTTAAGTTTAGATTTATAATAAAATGCTGAGGTGGAGGTGCCTCTTGGACATTGGAGCACTGCTTCTAAATCATAGACTATGTTATCTTTGGTAACTTTTATACGATCTTCTTGGTTTTCTATTCTAATCAATGACTTTTCTTCTATGTGTTTATTATATTTATTTTCCAGCTTTCTCTTATTTTCATCAGTAGTTCATCAGTGTTTTTAAATGATCCACATAAATCACACTTATCTTTTTTTGGCTGGTAAAACTTAAATTAAATTCTAGAGTGAATATTTTATAGTATTCTATGTAATTCTCTGTCTCTTTGTTATTTTCTTCTTGTTGTTTAACAAAATCTGGATATAAATCCTTTCCGGCTAGGAATAACTTTCTAAGATTTCGATATGGATATATACGATTCACCAGTGTTCCGTAGCTTTTTAACTTTCTTTTTCCACTTTGCAGGATTTAGAGATCGCTTGTCTTTTACGAAGCTTCTTCTATCAGAATCTGAAGCACTATCGTCATCACTGTCAGATGAGTCTGTTTTGGTGGCAGCATCAAAAAAACAGTTTTTGTATTATAATACATAATTAAATATAGGGTCATTATTTTGCCTCCGTTCATTTCTTTTATTTCTTTTTTCTTACAATTTGCAGAAACAATTTCAATAGCGCGATTCAATGAGCGCGTGGCGCCATCCAGTGTTAAGCTTAGTACTATAACATAATATTTACTTATACAACTTAAACATACCGCCCCCCATGGACCTAGTCCATAAAACAAAACTTAATGTTGATTGACAATCAAATACCCGTAACAAATTGTAATTGTTGTATAACATGTGTTGTAACTTGTAATACATTAAACCCTTCACCAGTAACATAATATTATACATCTATGAAGAAACATAAATTTATTTTTTAGCATTGATATAGCATCACTTAGTAATTAAGCCAAATCATGAATATGAAAGGTAAGTTACAATTTAATAATCACTCTGACTTTGGAATAAAGATTAGTTTGGACAGAGGATGTTTGATAATATGGCCCTTAAATTTGAGGCTGCAAACGCGTGTAACCCCATCATGTCCAGGATGCTTCTCCACGATCACTCCATACAGCCATCGAGCGGGAGGTAATCCGTCTTCTTTTATTAGAAGCAAATCTCCCACATTCGATTCGGGAATACGACATCTCCATTTGTAGCGTTGTTGCAGTTGGGTAAGGTATTCCTCAGTCCATCTGCGCCAGAAGGTTTGTGTCATTCTCTGTGTGAGATGCCATCGTGTGTGTGTGAGATGACAATTATCTTCTCATAATTGTCTTCCGGAACCAACACAAGAGGCTCACCTACTAAAAAGTGACCTGGCGTCAGCGGACAGGGATCTTGTGGTTCACTTGTGAGCTGCGAAAAGGGCCTTGAATTGAGGCATGCCTCAATTTGAGCGAAAGTGTTGGTCATTTCTTCGAATGTCAGTGTGGCATTTCCCACAACTCTGGCCAAATGGAATTTAGTTGACTTTACAGCCGCCTCCCACAACCATCCGAAATTTGGTGAATGAGGCGGAATAAAATGCCAATCCGTTCCATTTGACGCTAACCAGTCTGCGATTTCGGTGGCAACAATCGAGCTCTCGATATCGAATAACTCAGTGAGTTGTCAAGCTGCACCCACAAATGTTGTGCCATTGTCGCCAACCATTAACACAATGGAGGAGGAAGACCCCTCGCCTCAATATAGTCAGCCCAAGAGGGAGCCCGTGTTTCGTAGGGACAGACATTTACAGTCTGCATTGCATAAGTCCACCAGCTTTGCTTCGTCAAACCTTTTGTATAAAGAAAACATTTACCAAGATAGTACAGAGAATAACCTTCAGTGAGCAACACGCAGCAGCATATGACTTCTTTGGCTGCCCTGGAAAGTGTTATGGAAATCTCCATGTTATATGGCCCTCCGATAGGTTTGCATACATTATAACACATAGCCACTTTCTGGCTGTACGAGATTGCATTAATGCATGGTTCTCAGCCCTGTCATATGGTATGATTGCATCTAGGAAGTGAGACACAGTTTTAAACTAGTTCGGGAGCCGAAGGATTCATTATTTTGACCTGTGTATTTATGTCAATAAAGAATTTTATTATTATTTAATTACTCTGCCTTACATGATATAAGCATTTACAAGGACGATGTATATGACATATTGAAGAGTTGACAGCCTCTTGTAATAGCAACAATATTACGAGATTCTATATCTATTTAATGGAGAGCCACATTTTATGCACTCATTGACTGATTTGGTAAGAAAGTTTCCAAACTCACTGTTAATCAAGATAGCAACCAGGCGCATAACGTCATCTATAGATGTGCATATCAATCTTTAACTCACTGGTCTTACAAAGTGTTTCGGCCATCCAGCGATTGTTATGAACGAGAGTGTCGCAACGTGGGTCAAAAAAGGAACTGTACTAAAATCTGACTTGGATGAGGTGGCTGAAGAAGTAAGAATAGCTTTTGTACTGGAATTTTCAAGGAATTACTATAAGCAGATGAGGAAGTGGCCCAACCTCACTTTTGGGGCTAGCTGTGATCCTTATATTAGGCAGTGTTTTGACGGAGGCTACTGGGGTGAGGGGCCTGATGAGCCTTGGCCGACCAGTATGTTCAGGAATGTTAGATTCTCTAAGACATTAGAATTCGATTATCAAATATATACAGCTGATTTGTTAGCAGACAAGGCCATAATACCTGGGCTTTCTCACTGGCCATATGAGTATGACAGCCAAGCTCATCGCACTATTCATGGACGCTTTCCTACTGCCCCTCCTAGACAAAGTAACAACGTCATTATGCAATATATAGAGAGAGAGTGGTGATCATTTCTTCGAATGTCAGTGTGGCATTTCCCACAACTCTGGCCAAATGAAATTTAATTGACTTTACAGCCGCCTCCCACAACCCTCCGCCTCCCCTAAATCTCGCTTCTATAAATAACCATTCCGCTGCTGATAGGGGTAACTGAAACGGAAAAAAATATATTTATTAAAGTTTTCTGAATTATCAAACTGAACATGAGGCACAATCACCAGATGTCGAACCGCTACTTCAACCACCACCATCACCACCATACCAGCAAATCAGTTCGCCGTCACAGTCAGTTCCTTCGCCATCACAGGCAGACCCATCATCGACACCATTATATAATAGGCCAAAAAGGCAAAAAAAAACAAGCCTTGACATAAATGAGGCTCAAAATAAAATATCTCCGACTTTAGACAATTTGAACCAAGTTTTAAGATAAAAGTACTCATACAAATGAAAAGCATGAAGATGAGTGTGATCTTTATGCGAAACTCTTAGCTAAAAGATTACGAAAATATACCGAGTCAATGCGGGGAAGAATTATGTACCAAATAGATTGGTTACTTTTGCAGGATCCATATACAACCATCGACCATCAAGTTGATTGATCATCAAGTGTCTTCTCAAATCGTTCATCAGTAACGTCATCGCAATCATAGTATTCGGATTACCAAATCACATCAAACCCACTGATTAGACAATCTCAACGTGTTTGTATTCAATCAACGGTACAGTCTGACACACCAGTAGAGATCAGTATCCCAGAAATGAGCCAGGAAATTAATGACATTTCAGCTTCTCCACGCCATATGATGCTACAAACTTCATCAACACAATAAGTATGTATATTACAGCCTAAATCTTTGATGAGATGGCGTTTTCCCCACATTTTGAGTATAATCAAAAGAAAGATAAAATATGGGAGAGCCACTCAAAAAATAGCTGACCATGTTTTAGTTTTTATGATACGAGGAGTACTGAAAAACTACAAGCAACCTATCTCTTATTCATTTTGCTCAGGCAGTTCACCGAAAGTGATTTTGGCATGACCGCTTTATAATGTTCCACATCTTTTGAAAGGAATGAGGAATAATTTATTGACGAAAAATTTTAAAGTTACCATAGAGAGTGAGTGAAGGGTGAGTGCAGCAAAAATAGCAAAATGGGAGCAAATCACCCAGTTATATGAAAATAACCCCACATATAAAGGACTAGAGATAATAAAAAACTTGACGGAATATCATTGCGATAAAGATAAAATACCTAAAATGAAAGTAAAATATGCTTCGCAGCTCTTTAGTCAGACTGTTGGGAAAACGATGGGTAACTGGTAAGTAAATATAAATAGTGGCTTCAACGATTAGGAAAGTATGGTAAATAAAAGTTAAAAACCATTGCAGATCAGACTACACCATTGTTTCCTTTTAAAGCTACATATTTTTAACATTTTGGTTCTACATGAACACTGTAATTGCTTTTGATACTATTGTAGTAGTATGTAATTGTTGGGACATCCCTATTTTTGATAATCTGCATATACTCTTATCTAATATTATTACCCGAAGAAACAAAAAACATTGCCGATTTCATTATCTTCATCGATAACTTATTCGACTCGCTGAATGGAAGTCAAAAGAATTCAACTAATCGGTCCGGAAAGGATTTGCTTCGTAGCGTCATGCCGAAGTCAAGACACAGTGAAATTTGGTTAGGAGCTAAAAGAGTTTCAAAATCCATGAAATTTATTACCATGAAAGGTAGTTCTGGCACTGTACCGTCTATAAACAATTGGGTTAAAACTATTGAAAATATGGAACTTCTACGTGACAAATTGTTTTATGACTACAAAATTAAATCCTTTTGGTGCAGGCATCTGAACCAGGATCCATTGGAAAACTTTTGCGGAAGTATTCGCAGTCATAGGTTCAGAATCAACTCGCCCTCATGTGCTGCTTTCGAAGCTGCTTTTGCATCTCTGTTAGTTAACAACATGAGCAGCAATAATTATTCTCGTGGGTCTAAAAAAAGTGTGAAAGTGAAGAGGATTTTTGCACGATGTTTGAGTCTTTTAACGAATTATTTTTCAAAAATCATTCCAAAACGAGTCTCTTTTCCGAAGTTGATTATAATGATGTAATAAATGAGGGCATAATAATATGCTGGTTCGAAACTAAGAAGAAAAATCCAAGAATAATTGCTCAGCTCGAGTATGTAACAGGATATCTTTTACAGAAAACAAAACACATTTTCAAAAAATAAATATCTTAAACATAGAGAATATTAAAAAATAAACATTTATTACATTAACCTAGCGAAGAATTGACAAGATGTTTCTCTGATATACAAGATACTCTGCACCATATTCTAAGGTATAAAGGTAGCATTGATAATTTATATGTAATTAATGTATATGAAAACTATTTTGTATGTGAATATAAATACGAATTTTATTCAATGTGATAGTCACAAAACAGAATTGAAGGAGTTTATTTTTAAATTAACTTGTAATTTTTTTGCACATAATTGGTGTAATTCAACAAATAAATTATTAAATGGTGCCAGCAAAGACCTATATTCATTAGATAATGTACAAAAGCAAGCCTTACTTTACTTTAGTTCAAGAAGGAAAGTAAGGAGATGTCAAAATAAATAAAGTTCGGCTCGGTTTTATACATTATCTTATGTTTCTTGGCTTTGCGTGACAGAATCAGACTCACACTTGGCCCATTTTTTCATAATATTCAGTTGTGTTGTAATTGGAACTAATTAGCTATTTACATAAGGTGTTTGCTGACCAATGTGGCGCCAAATTCAAATTTTTAGAGGTTTTTCGTCATTAACGGATTCAATTCCCTTCTCGCCGCGGTCATGCTGTCGTGCAGATGTGTTTTTAGTTTCAATTACCTATTACGCACAAACTGTGTAAGAACAAGATGCCTCTACAGCGCTCTCCTCCGCCGTCAACGACTACGACACTAACGCTTACGTCGTTGTGGTTCAAGAATAGAAGTCCAGTCGATTCTGGTTCTAATATGAGCGTACTAGATTCTGATACCGACAGAAACATACCACTGCGGAAACCGAAAAGAAAACGCATAGACCATTATATGATGAAAGAATAAACCTAAAAGAAGATATTATGAATAAACTTTCTTCTTGGAAAAAGACCCATATTACTTAGTCTAGTGTCCATTCTCACCAAGGAGGAGATATTACATAACTATAAGAGATTTAACAAAGAGAGCTTCTAGCTCAAAACTAAATACCAACCACAAAAATATTAGCGGCCCACAGAAGTAAATCTTCATATCAGAATCGTTTACTACCAAAGCCAAGAAACTCTTCTTTCTTAACCGTGAATTTGCTAAGAAAAAGATTATTCGTTTTATTGGACAGTTCGAGGTATTATCTACAACTGGATAGAAAAAAAACTTGCATCCAAAAATTGGGTTAGAGGATTTTTTAAAAGACAACCTCAGCTTTCGATAAGAACACCCGAGGCCACCAGTCTCTCCCGGTCTACAAGTTTCAATAAGAAAAACGTCGGAGATTTTTTTGATAATCTTAGATATACTGTATATGGACGTCATTCTTTCGGCCCTGAGTCTATATCTTATATATAAAATTCTCGTGTCACAATGTTAGTCTGCATACTCCTCCGAAACGGGTGGACCGATTCTCATGAAATTTTCTGTGCATATCGGGTAAGTCTGAGAATCGGTCAACATCTATTTTTCATATGTACCACGGGCGAAGCCGGGGCGGACCGCTAGTACAATATAGATGAAACTGGACTATCAACAGTTCAACGAACCCAGAAACCATTAAAAATGATAAAAGGACATTCAGACACATAAAAGACATAGTCCGGGATCCATCGCCCATTTTTGCAAGTGATTACTATCAAGCTAATTTTTCGTGAGTAGCTTTATTTTGATGAGATGTCCAATAATTTCATGTACGAAACTCTCGATTGTGGTAGCTTACAGAGGTAACAAGGATAAAAAATTTTGATTTGACGGTTCTCAAATATTTATTACGCAATTTGTAGGACAATGTGTCTGTTGAATTATATAAGTATTAAATAAGTGAAAATAAAAAAATCTGCTGGTCTACCAGAATCTGATGGCATATTTATATTTAAAAAATACGAGATTTTCATGTGGCAACTTTATTTGACAACTATCAAATTGGTTGCCAATTATTTGTGTTGATGATTAATTTTTAGGATTTTGTCTTCAAAATCTTCGAAATGTCGATAAAACCGCTGCGATCACAAGCAAGAGGTGTTGTTTACAATGTGTATAGAAAAATATTCGATGAAGAAGGGTCAAACACATCACAATTTTCAATTTTAAAGCGCGTGAAAGATTTTATTGCTAAGTTGGACTTACCCGTTTTGATACTTTAATTTAAAAATGTTATAAATAGGTAACTATAATATTGTTTGTTGATTAAAATATAATTTTATGAAAACTTATTACAGGAGTTTCCAATTCGGCTATTTGTCAAGTCCAAGGTGTACAAGTTTATTTTATGTGTTAATACTTACGAAAATAAACATGATTTTATTTTATTATTGTTTTATTTTATAAAAAATTTTAAACAATCGTTAAATATAGTAAATAAGTTTTGATATGCATTATCATTACATCCATAGTTTTACGTGCCATAATTATATATATTCAAATATAGGTATGTGTAAATACATAATAATACGTGGATATCTCATTACTCATACAGTATTATCCACTTGTGTAATGTGACTAATGATATTAAGGACAAAATAAAAAATACGCAGTATCAAGATCGTTCTGTCCATTTTCCCTAGGGTTGTACACTCTAAATTTAGATTTCCCTAATTGCCATCAGATTCTGGTTTACCTATAGTAATCATTTATGATGACTTCGTTATCGATACACATTGGAAAGGGGTACTCTTTGATCAAACCATAGATTTTGTAGGACAAATATTTTTTCGAATAATTTAGATAATTATCTTGAGATTGAACAAAAAAAACATTCAGTTAGTAAGTAATATTTGAGAACCATCAAATCAAAATATTTTGCAAAAATGGGCGATGGATCCCGGACTAACAACTTTTTACGGTGATGTCGCACTTGCACTGAGCAACAGCGGGGTCATTTTAAAAATTTCTGGTAGTTAAACACTGTTATTGGTTTTGATTTGTTTTTATTAATCATCATGTTAATTCAATTTTTGCACTTACCACATTTAGATTTCAATTTTTCGATTGAAGCCTTCTGAATAATAAAATGAAATTTTCAGGGTAGCTACGCAAGTTTTTAAAAGCCAAACGGAAAACTTTTTTTATGTGATTTTATTTTTTTACGGGCCCTTGAAGTGGTGAACATACTGGGTAATTTTATCTTTCTCGGCATTTAATCCTTTTTTTTATTCCATTCAAAGATCAAGAGATTCCACACAAGAACGATAGTAAATTTTACCATACTGAATTGGCCTATCTTTCAGCTTAGCGCAAAAAAAAAATCAAGCATCTTCCGCAATAATTGACGTCACCATGAATGAACATATCATCGAACTCGGCGATAGGTGAAAAATTGAAAAAAAGTCATACCTCCGAAAATAATCGCATAACATACATGGGGATGATTCGGATAGCCCTCTAGGTCCTCTACCTCCCCGCTTCCGTTCATCCCTATTTTTTGGGACACCCTGTATATTCAGGGCCTAAACTTTGTGCTATACGAAGCCGCCGCGACGTCGTATACCTGCGGACGTATTAACGGACAGTGATTTTTCGGTTGGAAAGCGTCCTGTGCTCCTTTGCTCCATTTAGAGAAAAATTGTATCATTTGCGATAAACATTTATTGAGTGAAGAAGTTGAAGAGCTAGATAAAAGAGGAATTAACTTACTCATTCAATGCAGTGAAAAAAAAGTGATGGAAAAGCTGCTGCTCTCCTGGATTTAAAAACTGTAACTGTGCATAAAAAATGCGGAACGTTTTACTGCTTCTGTTTTATTCGTAGCACTGTTCTGTTTTATTGTAACGAGCGAAGATGTGCATACGGTCAGAGAAAGAGGGATCGCTACACTAATTAAATGTAGTGAAAAAAGAATGTGATGGGAAAGGCGATAATCTAGTTGGATTAAGTACTGTAACAGTACACGAAAAATGCACGAAATTATATACAAACGAAAAGAGCATCAACGCTTCCCGTGAACGGCCAAGATCATCCATAAGGCCAGTTGCACAAGAAAATCCGTAGGTAGAACAACTGTTCTGTTTTGATGAAAAGTGTTTATTTTCGCTAAAGAAATAACACTGGATTTTTTGACGAACGATAGCAAAAAACCAGTCGGAAAACGAAATCGAGTTTTTAACATTCGTAATGCTAGCACGAAGGAAAGCATCATTAACGCAGCCAATCAGCACGATGACCATTGGAGCGAGGAGGTAATTATTAAACATTTATAATCATTCAAATATAAACAAAGAGTATATTGCACATTTGGAATATACTTTTCGTCAGAGTTGGGCAGAATTTAAATAGAAAATTATTAATGTATATGTTAACGGAAATGGATGTAATACGTCATTGTGTACATTTCCTAGGAAATGTATGTAATTTCTAAAATCGCCCGGAAATGTGTAAAATAAATTATTTAATACATTACACATTTCCTAGGAAATCTATACATTTCCTAAATAGCAATCGGAAATGTAAAACATTTAAGATATGTATTGATATGTCGCAGGCAAATTGTATAATCTGGCCGTTTACAAACGGTCGGCATTTTGTAATATGCCGATAATTCGTAATCAGAAATTTTTGGTTTGGAAGGGGGGGTGGGTGAGTTTTAAAAAACACGAACCTAACCTAGGTTCGTGTTTTTTAAAACTACACAAAAATAGGAGGCCTTTTTTTTTTTTAAGTGGGGAAATCTTGCTTAGATACCCACGGCCTCCGGGGAAGGGGCCGTGGGTTATGTCGGATTCCCACCAACCAAAACCCCACTGTGTTCCGTCAAGCCGCATCAACGACGGGGCCACGGGTATGGTAGAATTCTTCCGTGACCAGAAATAGGAGGCCTACGAAGTGAAGAGAGGATGACATAGTTTCTATTATCTCCATGCAGGAGAATCAAGCAGAGACTCTCCAGGAGGTCCTAAGAGAGATAAGAAATCTTATCGCATGTATAGATGATCTTAAGACAACTGTCACAAACAAGATGACTACTATGGAAACAAAGATACAACAAGACAGGATACAGTCTCTTCAAACAGCAAGAAGGGATGGCTTCCTGAACACTCTCACCCTGGACACCACCTAAACAAGTCCGCTACCACATGTCCCGCATTATGTAGCACAGCCCGCTCTCTCGAGACATAATAGCCTTGTAACATTGAGAATGCGAGATTTAGCAACATTATTAAAAATAGTTAGAAACGAACATCCAGAAATTAGTATGCTAGAATAATTACTTGATTCTTTTCAATACGAAAATCTCATTAACTGTATTAAAATAATGTGTGGATTTAATAACGAAACTGGGGACGTAGACATTACGAGCATTCCTGCACGTTTGAGACCTTCATTACTAAGCTGTGTCGAAATACTTTACACATAGACTATTTTAGACAATAAAGCTTTGTTGAAAAAGATCATAAAAAAAGAAACTAGACGAGTTCAAAATGTTATTAGAAGCAAATTGGCAGTGGGAAATTTCATCGAACGCAGAAAAGACTAGAAAGAAGAGAAATATGGTCACAGATAAAGTATTACCTTTGGATGAAGACATGAAAGTGCTGATGAAAAAAATTCTCTGAAGCCAATCAAAATACCCTATTAGATACTCAACAAATGAGCAATATAGATAGCAATGAGCAGTTTAAGAAACAATTTGAAAGCCGATTATCACAAGATACATTAAAATCTTTTAAAGAGGCAGGCAACCAGTGGACAAATGACCCCACTTATGAAAAAATATTTTTATTCTGGAAAAATCTTAAATCATCGGAAAGCATATTTGAAGATCATTCAGATTCTGCTCTAGAGATGCGAGGCAACTGTTACCGATAATGTCGACGTAGAAAATGTTTATGATTCCGTTTTAAACTTTGATATTAGATCGGATGGTATTCTAACCCCACTACCCGTTACAGCATAACGTTCGATAAATCTGACGGACGGAAATTTCTTATATTTCACTGAAAAACTATTAAATTTGGTAGATTTTTTATTGCAATGGAAAATTAATATTGTTTCTGGCAGCCCCGTTCCAAGAGCTGAATGACATAACTCGCTTGTCGAAAAGCGCGGGAAACTTCGAACGAGGCGGGAGCGTGTTTTTAAATTTTAATATTAATTTAAACTTAATTTATGATCAGAGGAGTATTTTGTTGTAAATATTATAGTATTTAGTGTAAATAGTAATAGTTTTATATATTATTGGTAAGTTTTATATTAATTATTAGTAGTTATGTAAATTGTATATTGGAATTGAGTGCCCTTCATAGAAATCTATGAAGGATCCTCCTGATCCTTAAATGAGGGATCAGGTCTGGGACCTGGTCCCTCTGTCACAAGCTATGTAACACTCTATAGCAATGATGACAATTTTAATAAAGATGTTCCTGAGTGGGAAGCGCGGGAAAAATTTAAATACCTAAAGCCTAGAAAATTCAGAGAGTGGTCGCCAAAGTGTCAATTCTAATACAAACTCAGTATCGGTTAAGGAAAATATTTCAGTTGGTTTGCAATCTAATTCTTTAATCAGAAATTTATACACTGAACAGGATGCTTTCCCATTTATTGTTCATGTCCAAAGAATAGAATCATCTCCTTGTGATGGTTCCAGTTTACATCCTATAATATTTGGAAATTTTTTGAAAAATATATTTTTTTACCTCGCCTCGCCACTGTAGCGCATCAGGGATGTTTGCTGAAGCTCGGGTAGATTGCTTTTGTAGTATAATACGGAAGAGATGTACATCTCTGGTGCGCCGGGTGCGGGGCAGTACCAATACTGCTCTAAAAATGATCGCAGACAGATATGATTGTGTGTACTTGCACCATTGCGAGCAAGTACACACATCCTATATCAATAAAAATAAAATGACATATAAATGGTAAATTGTAAAATGATAATATTTAAATAATTAATGTAATGTACTGACATAGTAATTAAGAAATTACTAACAAGTGGACCTATGATGTCTTATCAATAAATAAATTATTATTATTATTATTTAATATTGTAGCAGGCAATGTCAAAAGAATAGTCAGAAATAGATGTGTCGTCGCTTTTTCAACTGCACAAGATGCTCATTCATTCATTAATAATAAATGTTATAATAATGTCTCTAAGACATTTAATTTACGAGCAAAAATCCCAAGCTTTCATGTTTCTAGGATAGGGTTAGTAAGAGGCATTCCATCAGAATGGTTTCCTAAAGAAATTAACGATAATATAGTTGTTCCTAATGGATGTGGCTCTACAATTAAAGTGCGCAGAATCAATTAAAGTTACTGTTGATGGTGCTGTTACATGGAAGCCTTCACAGTCTTCATACTAACTTTTGATGGGCATATAGAAAAATAAAATAAAATAAAATAAATAAATATAGAATATTCATATGCGCTAATTCCTTACCTGTGGAGCTATATATATTTCCAACCATTCAATGTTATAATTGCTGTAGGTATGGTCACACAAAATCGATTTGTAGATCCAAGCCCCGTTGCTACAAATGTGGGCAGGATCATAGTGGTGAAACTTGCTCTGTTGAAGAGGATGGTGCATCGTCTATAATGTGCTCTGGTTTCCATTTTGCAAATAATAAAAACTGTCCTGAATATAATCAAAAACAAATTAAACATACTATGGCTCAAAAAAACTTGTCATACGGAGAGGCACTGAAATTACACCCACAATCGAAAAAACCTTATGCTGAAGTGCTCACCACTTCAACATTGCAAGTCTCACCAAAACATCCATTACAGAATGCTAATTTAAATACCTCTTATAAAAAGACTGTTTTTAAGAAACAACGCTCTCCTCCTAAAAGTAGTCAAGGCTATGATAGAGCTGCTCACGACGCTTTGTTTAAAGAGTGCCAAATGCCTACACCTGACAATGGTTGTGCATACAAATCTTAGTCTAGTGATACACAAAATTGTGAATTAATGGAAATTATAGTTGCATTAATAAATTTATTAAAACAGAGTCAAACATTAAGACCGTCCAACGTTGCATTACTTAATAAAATGATTAGTAACACAATTCATAACAAAGGCTTCGAACATAATACACTGGAATTGCAGGAGCATTCTTCCTAAAAAATCAGAGTTGTTCCATATCATTAATACCTAAATATATAATCCAATAGTAATCTCACTAAACGAGACTTGGTTAAAACAATATTTAAATTTTCGTATCCCTGGTTACCTTGACATTTGTTTGAGGGATGATAGAACTGACGGATACGGCGGTGTTGCTGTTTTAGTTAAAATACTTATTTTTAAAAAAACTACAATTTTTTCAACAGGTCGATAAAAGTTACAATATGTAATTTTTATCTCGTCTATAAATAATTATATTATAAATGTATGCATATAAATGTATGTCCTTTTTTAAAGTTGTGCTAGTTTTTGATTATCCATACTAATATTATAAATGCGAAAGTAACTCTGTCTGTCTGTCTGTTACTCAATCACGCCTAAACTACTAAACCAATTTGCATGAAATTTGGTATGGAGATATTTTGATACCCGTGTTGTGAATATGTGTGTGTAAATGTTGTATAATGTTATATTGCTGCTTCTCTGATTATACTCGTGCGTAAGTCTGTAAATATGTATAGAAATTATGTTTCCCTACCTTTTAAATCTTGACACCGGCAAATAGTTCAGTCTTATTGCCATATAGGAGAAAAAAAAAAGACGGTTTGCACTCCGGGAGTGCCGTTTGCCGTTTCAGTTTTAATGTGTGTGATTTTACTGCCGTCCGATAAATCGGACGCCATGCCTATTGGGCTCTAAGATGTGGTTTTTGCTTGCTTGTTACAGCTTGAACGTGCATAAAATTTTATTGGCTTTAGAATGCGAGGATGATAATCAGACTGCGGAAAACTTGATTTATGTTGAACCACCTGTTGAACGGAGTGATCAGGCTACAGATGAGGATAATGACAAGTCTGATGAGGAATAGGGAGTCATAATGCCAACCTAAACCACTTGGGACGCAAATTGCTACAAAATAGATGTAACTATACTAACAACTACAACGTTTTCAAGAGCATAGACATAATAATCAGCCGTCAACATCTTCAGGGCATCATAATCATCAAATACCGGTACTTTGCGGCTATTTTCATCGAGTGAAGAAAGCGACGATGAAGATGATGAACCTGCTCTGAAAGCGCGGAATAATCCACCTAAAAAGTCACAAGCAAAGAAATTCGCCATTGTAAAGACCCCCTAGAATATTTCAGGCTCTTTTTTCACAAAGATTTGGTAAAACAAATTGCAGAAGTTATAGATTATTTGATTCGCCAATATGAGCATCCGGTTGACATATTTTTGGCATCTCTACCTCCGACTTTAAAGGAATTGCACCCTTGTGATTTATTTGACGCTAAATCAGAAATGTTTGCGATTGTTCAAAAGTATGAATCAAAACTATTGAAAAATAAATTTCCAAGGCTTGCTCATGAGTCGAGCATCATTACAAGCCAAAATAGGTCTAATGTGAGT
>CAJQZN010037102.1:0-19043 GCA_907164685.1 Colias eurytheme | reverse complement strand
GAATTGCGCACAATCTGAGTTAATATTGGTAGACCTAGTTATTAATAATGTTATGAATGTTACTATGTTAAGAATTATTTTGTTCTACTAGTTAGGGCAGGGCCTCGTTCTAAAGATAACACTGCAAAAACAAGCATACAATCGTCTGCATATGATTTTAAACGTAAGCGCTGAGCGCATTAATTATTACATATTTTGTAGGTATTCTGGAGAAAACGGAGAGCGGCACTATACCTACCTAATAACTAGGTATCTGTTAAATAAAATATATGAGATAGGTATTCACACGTAAGTATAAGACAGATTTTTTATATCAATAAACCTTCTCATTTTTATTATTTTTACATGTTTAAATTTACATAACATTTTCATAAACAACACGTTCGATCAGCTGTTGCCAATGATATTAAAAAATATGTATATTAAATAGTAAATACATTAACATATTATCTACTCGTAAAGATAAAGTAGACATAGGGAAAGACGCAGTAGGAAATCTTTTAAGACATTAACTGATATGTTATTTATTTCTAAACCGTTTATATAAAACTTTCGTGTAGAATAAATAGAATGATGATAATTATTTAGACAACAGCCACTACTCTAAACTTACAACAAATACCCGTTAGAAGGCAAATAATATGAGTAATTTTCGATTTCATGGAGTTCAGTATTTATTTTCTATTGCATAAAATAAAATTATTCACAAATCGATTCAAATACCAAACAAATAACCATCAAATAACTTGAGTTTTCTATAACATTTATACAGGCACAACAACTGTTTCCAGACAATGCGTTCGAGCCTTAGTTCGAGCACGTACTTACGGAAAATTAAATATTTATACAGCAACATATTACATAATATATGTACTTATTTTTGGCACTAGAATTATTACCCATATAAGTAACAAAATAATAATTACACAATTAGTTAAACTATACAATTATAATATGTACCTATAGGAAATTTAAATGTATGTATTTAGTCATTTGTAGTATTATTCACACATTAGGTACCATTTAGGTACCTAATATTTAAGTCCTTCTGCTTAAGGGATAGTTTACGTTTATCATAAGACATTGCACTTTAAACTATTCAAAACCTACTTACATAGCAATCCCATTTCAATGCGACTACGGCCTTCAGACTTCACTACATTATTCTTCCTCCGGCGCGGTGGACCAAAGCAGGCTTCACTTAAGGAAGACTTTTTGAGATCTTATCTATTTAAGCTCGACCATCAGTTTGTATATCGAATCGGTTCAAATAAGTAATGTCAATACAAATTCTGCTTTGGTTGGTACTTAAGTAGGTATTTAAAAGAAAATTGTATATATAGGAAGCTCAGATCATTATTTTAATGGTCTGGAGAAAGGTAGGTTTTACATTTAAGACAAATTAAAAACAAATTTTTCACAATACCTAATAAAAAATGAAAATACAATTGTGAATTAAAGTAGGTAGGTATGCATTTTATCGTATTGTAAAGGAGAGTAGTTAGGTTATTCATTTTGAAACATTCCACATCTACTTGCCCAGATCTTCCTTCAATAAGATTATTATTAATAATGTTTATTCTTTCTAGTTATTTGGTTCCATTTAACATTCACTATGAAAATATACATTTATTTCTAGTCTCGTCTATTTACATTGAATATTTACATTGGAAACTCTCTTAGAAAATATGTTTATTGCATGACACGCATTTATAATTAATAATTAGGTAGGTAAGTAAGTACATAAACAATGAAATATTTAAAAATTACATCAAGTGCTTTTTATAAAAGGAGGACTCCTGGAGAGCGCATTTGGCATGTAATTTTATTCATGGCGACAATAATTTATTTTTAGAAAACGCAATGTGAAATCTCGTGCAATTTTTTACATTGTCTATCAGAATAGCTGTAGTCTTACGATAAAAGCTGTAGTTATGAAATTAAGTATAAACTTATAAAAAATACCATTTCGAATGAATTGTATATTGAGCTTTGCAGATAGAATCAATAATTACCTATTAATTTCAATATTAATAATTATCAATCATGAATATCTTGTTTGCCTTAATTTATGGAAACGTAATAAATAAACTCTGCAAAGAAAAAAAACTTGTACCGTTGATACTTTGAAATTAGTATCAAAGACGTTATTGTCGCGGTGACTGAGGTGCGGTAGCCCGGTAGGGTATATTTTTTTACTTTATGTATATATAATTAATAATACATATGTATGTATGTATATAATATATTGGCAGTGTCCTGTTTACCCAAGATTAAAACTGCAACTAATTTTAGGCCTAAATTTAAACGAACAAAGCATAAAGTAACGCAGTACATATACAGTAAGTATAGCAAATACTATGGTGATAACTGATATCAATTAAAATCTAAAGGTTGATTAAATAGTAAAATTTTTATTATACTGCAAATTTTCAGTTACGCATTTCAAAGGTTAAACTTATGACAATACAATGTTTTTACGGTTATCCTTAAAATAATATTAATCCTATAATTTCTATAAAAAATGGCCGGAATAATTCAAAAGAAGTAGGTTCTTAGAAGGAAGATTTAACTAGACTGAAATTGAAAAATACTAGCGTGTGTATCTAATAAAGTCCTATAGAGAAATTATCTTTTGCCATAGAGAAAAAAATAATCAGTAAAATCATTTCGGTATCGATTATCGGCCTATTATATTAGGTATTAAATTAATCTATTAAGCTAATAGCTATGCTCTTAATTTTGCTCAAATGAAATGAAAATATGAAATACCTGAGAAGATACTCTAGGATAGGACAAATTGTGCGTGTGAGAGGCATCATATTGAGTAGGAATTTCATAGAGCAGAAATATAGATACACCAACTTTATAAGCTCTAAATAGAAAATTTTGACGACATGATATTATTGTTTATTTGTTTATTTCTTACACATAGATAAATTAAATACTTAATAAATTTCATTTGTCTAGAGTACGAGAACAATATTAATTCTTACGATAAAAGATTTATTGTTAAAATAAGTATATCTACGTGTTGATATACAAAAATATTGTTTTTATAACGATTAGATTAGTTTCGATACCATTAGGAATGTTAAAACATTAATTTACCCACTAGGCATTCCATTAGCAATGTTAGTTATGTAATTATTGTATTAAAAATGCTATGGAAATTACCAGACATTATACATGTAGATAAAGATAATTACATAATTTAAAACGGAATCAGCTATCGAGAACATCGAATCGTATAATTTATCTATTAACCAAGTGTCTCGTTAGATTAATAGTTCATTATCTTATGAATTTACGTTCTAAATCAGCGATTTTAGTTCATGATCCACATTATTAGAATTACTAATTATGACCTGATGTCCATAATTTTATTACATAAAACTGTAGTAACTACCTAATCACACTCAATATCGTGAACTTCTTTTATACCTTTTCAAGATTATAATTTTTTTTGTAATATAAATAAATACTTAACTAACTAGATTCACAATATATACATAAACTCGTCTATCGCGGTCAAGTTTTTTTTATCAAACATCTTTCAGTACGTAAAACAAATTATATTATTTTATAGAACCTTCACAAAAACTAGTGAAAATCATGGATTTTTTTCAGCATGCGCACATATCTTTAATGCTTAAACATATTTTTAATAAAGGGATATTGTTATTTAAATATTTCTTTTTATTGAAGAAATAATTTTTAAATCATAATTTTAGGTACACATGTTAGGTCTAACAGGCGCGACGTCGAGGTCGCCGGACTGCAGGGCGTCAGAAATTGCTGTCAAATACGCCCATTGAGCGAATTATATCTTCATCACGCAGGCAGCAATCCAGAAATTCGTCTAGGGTCAGGACACCATCACGGTTCAAGTCCATTTTCTGTAAAATATAATAAAATATAAGCAGCAGTGTTATCAGAAGTTAATTAATGATTTTTCTTCTTTACGTAAATTATGACCTACATATTATTACGGTGTATAAATTATTGTGAATGAATCCTTGCTATTACTGTTACTTATGTCATTAGTGAGAAAGTGTAGGTAGGTACTTGTCTGTATGGTTTTTAGTTTGTCCTTTTTTACATCGCAATGATGCTATTTTATGATATGATTATTGGTGATCAACGGAGACAGAGGGAGACTTTAGGTCGCATTTGTACTCTATCGCGACCTATAGTCTCCTGTCTCCAATATAATATTCTATGCTTAGGTAGGGTTCTTTCCGCACCGCAGTCTAGTATTATATTAATTATCTGTGTATCTGTGTAGTAAACTTGGGTAGTAAAGAATTTAATTCCCATGCTAAGATCCATATAGGCTGCGCATTTGAGATTTGAATCACTCCGAATTTTTCAATTACCTATATAAATAACGATAGATGGCGCTATACGCATTTAAAATGTGACATGAATGATATGAACCAATTTATCTGCGCATGTTATAAAATCACTACTGCTCGAACGGATAACGAATACATCGAGAGGAAACGACATGTCAAAGAATCAAAAGTTCGATGATAGGTATGTGATATCCTGTAGGCTCCCATAGGAGGCCCGTGTCCCAGCAGAGGTAACGTATTTAATGGTCTGATGATGATGATGAAGTCCCGCACTTCGGGCAGTAACTATAACTAATCAGTATATAAATTAATTATACCATATACCTAACTTATTTTCAGTATATAAATTAATTATACCATCTAACGATATTTACTTCGAAGGATATATGTATTTTAATAGCGACATAGAGAATTTTTCAGAAGTACCTACTTACTTGAAATAGTCTCTCAACTTTTTCTCGAATAGCATCATCGTCTATCATTGGTTCGACGATTTTCCCCATAAGGTCATAAATAGCTGTGACTATTTCAGTCATTTCCTCTTTTGTTATGTATCCATCCCCATTTATATCGTATAATGAGAATGTCCAGCGTAGTTTTTCTTCTATCGTCCCTCTCGATAAAACAGATAAGCCAGTCACGAATTCCTATAAAATATAAATTATTTTTAAGGTTTGTTGAGTGCTGTGTTGAAGCGGGTATAGGTCTAAGGACCAACAAACCAATTTAAAACACAACTACCTACTTAAATTTTTGTAAGAAAATTCGAAATGATTTCTGTAATATTAAAAATAATATTGTAGCATTTGATAAATATATAATATGCAGTATCATTTAGTAAAAAACAATACATACTTCAAAACTCAGTAAGCCGCTTCTGTCTTGATCCAGTGTGTTAAAAACGTAGTGGGCATATTGCGCAGTGTTGGCTGGAAAATATTGAATTAAAATATTTATTTAATGTTTTCAATCTAACTATAGTGAAGCATTTCTACCACTACTATTAACTTGAGTTTTGTATGTTCGTCAGTGAACCTAAAGAGCTGGACTGATTTTAATGATTTTCTTTGTGTCATCCCAATCGAGATTGGGATTTCAAGAATGATTTTGAGTTGTATGAGCTGGTGTACTTATAAATTAAGCTATCATAGGTATTTAAGTTATGATTCCTTGAAAGTACAGATCACACTTATTTGATGGCTTTAAAAGCTTATTTATAAAATATGAAAATATTTTATAAATTTTTACCTACACCAAATAATAATTTGTGTAAAAAGCTTTTTTGCATATGTAGTGCGGCAATGGCACAGAAGGCAGACGAGAGAAGAGTTTATATTTTATGGTCATTTAAAAATACCATTATTTATGTAAAATAAGAAATCGTTCAGTAGGTATAATAATAATGATGATAAATAAAAGATTAAGCACATAAAATAAGGTACCCTATGGCCCTGCGCAGACGGCACACTTTTTGTGCGATCGAGTCTGCGGTGCACAAAAAGTCTGCATGGCGCGCAAAAAGTCGGTCGCGGTTTTTTCACAGACTCAACGCACACGACGCACACGGCACATCTTCGATCATTTTGTCAGCAGAGCTGTAGGGACGTAGACGCTATGGAAATCGTGTAAAGTGTGCGCCGTCTGCGTTAGCGCGCGTTGAAGCAAACGTTCAATTCTTTTCACACACTTTTGTGCGGAGCGGCGGCGCGGTGCGGTCTGCCCGAATTACACGGATTTTTTGTGCGCCGGACTTTTTGCGCGTCGTGTGCGTTACTGCATATAATTTCATAGGTTCTATTTTCACAGACTAAAAAGTGCGTCACGGATAGTCTGTCGTCTGCACAGGGCCTATAAAGTTTAAACTATCAATATAATATTGAATCATTAGAAAGCGATTCACAGGTACTGCTGGACCTACGTAAGAGATTCCACTTTAATTTTTTTATACATATTTTTGTATTATTTTGTCTAAGTAGAAAAAAATCTTTCAATAATTGTAACTTACTCTGGAATTAATCCGAATGCCGAATGGTGATGAACCTATAATATTTTGTTAGTACTATGTAGTAGTTATATCGCATACATATACATTGTATCAAGTTTGCTAATACAATTTCAATAAATTTTTATGCCTGATTAAGTCACAAAGCACATAAAGCCCTTAAATAAAGAAATACCTATAGAAAGTGCTATCTTTTAGATAGGTACCTACTTTAATATAATATTTTATCATCTATAAGTTTTAAGTAGGTAAGTCTTAATAGTTACAAATTTTTTAATTTATATTTAAATTGACTGATATAATTATTGTTATTGCATGAAATAAGGTAATCTAGGAGAAAAGATTTTAAATGAAAGACAAAAATATTATTACATTTACTTTATTTGAAAGGTACATCAATGGTTATAGATCTGAGACATATTATGGACTCAAGTCCACATAAATTACCAATCAACACATAGAAACATGGAAACGTCTTAGTGCTTCAGCATTTACAATACTGGTTGATTCTAAAGACTCGTCAACTTAAATTATCACAATGGAATCATGTTGAAGCTACCTAGAATATTTGGTTTACCTCAAAATTTGACCACCGTAAATGTTTTGTGATGAACACCACTGAAGGGATGAAATGTTGCAGGAAAATCATGCTCATCACAAAAGATCCACGTCTTAGAATACAGATACAAATGTTATTAAAGTTAACTTAATGTTAAGTTCTGAGATGGGCAACACCCTGATGATCTCCCACTGACATTAGATAGTTCCTTAAATATATTTTACACTAAGGTGCCTCCGGTTTGCTGTTGGTACACTTCTATTGTGTCACCTTCTTCCATTTCTAGTGATGTTGGCGTGTCATTCTCATTAATTGGTTGTCCATCAAATCTGAATCGTACTACTTGCATTGATAGACCCTGCAAAGATATTTTAATTTTAATTTATTAGAAGATATATTAATGTATTGAAAACATTTTTCAAGGTACAGTTAAGGTTTATAGGTAGTAATAAGTGTTATCAAGAAGGCAACATGCTAAATACAAGTGAAAATTTAAATTATTATTTACTAGCGGTCCGCCCCGGCTTCGCCCGTGGTATCTACATGTTTAAACTATCCTATCGCTCAAGTTGGATGGAACTGCTCATGGTGTGCGAATTTTTTTATTATAATTGGTTAAGTGGTTTAGGAGTCCATTGAGGACAAACATTGTGACACGAGATTTATATATATTAAGATTGAAAACATTTATTAAGGTACAGTTAAGGTTTATAGGTAGTAATAAGTGTTCTCAAGAAGGCAACACGCTAAATACAAGTGAAAATTTGATTTATTATTTATTTTTATAACATTCAAATGCTTTAAAACAAAAAAATGAAGTGCAGTGCACATATGGTTTGCAGGTAAAGGGCACTGTGTTATGTTGCTCCAACTAAGCTCCACTGCAACTGTCAGTATAACAACTTTTAGAGAAATGTATTGCTTTAAAATGAAATAGCGCATGTTTATTTTTGAATATGCAAAATGTGCTATATCCAGTATTTCGTACTTTTCCTTGACAACCTATCCTTATATACATTCACATGGTTTGATTTACAATTCTTTAACAAATATTGTTTAGAAAAAAAAAAAGACGTAACTTTGTCATGTTCAAGATAAAGATAGGTAGTTAGTAACGTGATATTAGTTACTTTAGTTTTCTAAATCACAACTTTAGTCTTTATCTACTATTATCATTATCATAAAGTTTCACCTAATTGTGCAATTTGTTCAATATTTTCATTTGTTTCTGTCTAAATTAAGTGTTTAAACTAGAAGTAAATTTTTAGTAATTTTATGCGCCATGTATGACTATTATACAGTGATTCAGTGGTTCTTAGAAATCTTAAATCACTTGATCATTTCCTTCTATTTTACATGTACATATAAGAAAAGATAGTAAGTCAATGAGATGAATATCTTTATCAAATTTGCCTTGCACGCATAGCAACAATAGGTGTTTGGTATCAATCAACATTTCAAGATATTTAATAAATTAAATTAAAATAAAAGCGCAAAATGGCGTTTTCAGTAAAGCAAAACATAAACAATGGATATCAACAAAAATAGAACTAGTCACATCAGTCTTAAGAATTTTGTCTCAGAAACAGTTTTTTCCCCATTTTAATTTAAAGATTAACCTCAATTAAATTTCTGACTAAGCCGGTTGTGTTCGATACGACCGGCGTTTGCCTATTCCTGTGATGGTAAGTCATTTGAAGGATTTTTGAAGAGGTCAAAGTATAACAATGAATCTATTAATGTCTAGTAAAATCTATAAGATAAAAAGATACTCACCGCTCTGTCACAGTAAGCGTTCATAAGCTTTCTGAGGGGAGTATGTTTCTTTATTTTGAACTGAACAATGGCATTGTCTTGACCTAATACTTTTAAGTTGATATGTTCACTTTCTCCCTGAAAAATATATACACAAGCTGTTACAACAATATTCAGAAGCAACAATCTAATAATCATAACCACATTGCATTTTTCAACGCCATGTCTGAACTTTCTTTTTGAGTATAATATAGATTAAATAAAGTATTGCGTACCTTTTTTTCATCTGCCATCTTGTTATGTATTGGTTAATAAATAAATTTAACACAATAACAAAGAACTCTTGTTAATACACGATAAAATTTCACAGAACGAACTCTGACAGTTTCTCGATCCGGTGGCGTGGTAATGGCGTCGGCTTGAGGATACAGACAGTGCTGCCAACATAAATGCGCGAAAGTTACAGCGCAGTTGCCGCGCTTCTGCGCGTTGAATTTTGTTAGAATTTTCCGGGTCCCTCCTTATTTCTGGAATTTTATTGATTTTCGAATATTCTAATTTTTAACGTAAAATTTTTAAGTAAATAAGTATATTTAACGTCGTTATTTTTTTCATAGTATTAAATTCTTATTCAAAAGCCCTTTTCCAAACAGAAATATACGGATAAAATTATTTTTTATTTATGGTCCTTAAAATATATATGATTGTCTAATAAAACAGGGATAATATTTTAAAAAGATACTAAAAATGGTTCTAACATCCTTATCCTGCATGGTACCAACATAATTTTTGAATGTTGACGCCATCAAAGAGTAATGTGCATTTATCGATTCTTTAACCGGAAGTACTTAGTGTTGTGCTGAATTGTACCGATTCAAAAATATTTTAACGTTTATTATAAAAAAATATATTTTTAAAATAATACAGTTTAATTATAATAGTATAAATTGCAACAGCTTAATAAATTTCTTATAAGATGGTGGAGAAGTTGCTTATTATTAAAATACTGACGTTTTCAATATCATTACATATTATTACGTTTTAATTTTTTACTTAATCATTATTAACTATTTATTGTTAATTTTTAGGATCTAACTGAAAAAATATTTTTTGTCTGTTTGAAATTAGTTTTATGTATGAGATTTTTTAAAATTTTCTTTTGAATAAGCCGTTAAGTACGTAAACATACAAGTAGGTAATCAGCCTTCTTTGTCCTGCCAGACCGAGACATTTTTTTCTTCGACTCGCCGGGAATCGAACCCTGGACCCCTCGGTTCTGCGCTCGTCCGTTATCCACTGTACCAAGGAGGCGGTTACTATAATACATTGTGCTATTTATACCTAAACCAAACATTTCATTGTTTAATTAGTATTGTGAGAACTGAGATGTACTTAATAGTAGGTGCCTATTTCTAGTAAACTCTAAAGTCTTATAACTATAGAACCGATTAATTACTAGATATAAATATTTACAATAGCGTTAGGCCTTAGGGCATGTAAAAGGAAATGTATTTCAAAATATACGTAGGTAAATTAATAACAATTAACAACCCAATGGATAGATAGATATTAATATTTCTGAAATAGATTAAAATTGTATACGTATATACATAATTTGACTGAAAAAAAACAAACGTAAGTAGGTAGGTACAAACAATAAACATAAAAATGATTAAAATCTCCACCGTCCAATAAGGACGGTAAGATACCAAAAAAGATTTAAAGCTATAATTAATAATAAGACTAAAGCGCGTCACACACGGTGAAAATACTTTATTATTTTATCATAAGTCATAAGATACTGTAATATAAAATATTACAGTATCTTAAGATAAAATATTATAGTATCTTCACCGTGTGTGACGCGCTTAAGATTGTTACTTTATTGTCTATTCATATTTTCATGAAACATTTAAATAAACTGTACATTTTTTCCACTAGGAGAAACAAACACTTATATTATATTATTATTCTTACCTTTACGCGGTGTCCATTTTTTGCTGAAGTCCACTTCTATAAAAAGGCAGGGAAATAAAACAAAATATTTCTTTTTTTTAGTTTATTGTAAATGCTGTGAAGAATTATATATTGTCGAAGGGTTTCAAATAATATATTAAATATTAATCCTGATAAATCATAAATATATCCTACTTTGATTTCTCAGCGTTGAAAATGACGAAGATAAGTACTGTCGAGGAATCATAACCATATAAATGACCAAGAACAGATCGAGTAAACAGCAGAGTATTTTCAGCTAAACATTGTTTTTCAAAACTTTTGCTGGCTGCAATGCTACATTCCATTACAACATGGTACAAGGTTTATGTCAGTTTTATGTAGCTACTAACATCGCTTTGAAACAGTGTTTCGAGTTTTTGGTCATTTTCAACAAAGTAAAAGGATGGTAAAAGGCAACATTTTCAGTCTTATTGCATTAAAATGCCCTTGTCAGGCACGTAAACCGAAAGAGTAGAATAATTTTCACTGTCGAGGAGGTTCATGGGTCCGATCAGCGTTGTGGCGGTACTACCAAAAAATATGGGTTCGAATCCCGCCTTGATTTTTTTCAATTCTTTCAAAGTAATTATTGTTATGTATAGTTTCATACTCACAACTTTACTTACCTCCTTGGGGGAAGAACTGCGAATAAATGAGTTTGAAAGTGTCTTCCTTAACGACGCCTGTGGGACATTCGGCTTTGAAGCCTCGATACAGTCGCTTTAGTTCGGGTTCTGTGAATCTCGTTTGTCTTCGAAGAGCTGCGATAGAGTCGGGCCGATATCGTGGTAATTGCTCGCCAAGGTCCTCAAATTCGGAGTCTGAAACAAAAAATTTTTTCATTGATATAATATTATATTTGATAAAGGAATACAAGAAGGTTTACTCTGTCTCGTATCCTACAATTTATGTACTTTTTAGTATGAAGTGAAGTATGATGTGTACTTATGATTACAATAATTATTACTAGCTGTGCCCCGTGGTTTTATCCGCAGTGCTCCGCTTCTGTTGGTCTGAGCGTGATGATAGTTAGCCTATAGCCTTCTCTCGATAAATGGGCTATCTAACACCGAAATATTTTTTTCAAATCATTCCTGGAGTTCCTGAGATTAGTGCGTTCAAACAATCAAACAAACTCTTCAGCTTTATAATCATCATCATCATTCAATACATACATATAATAAAATCGTAGAAAAGTGATGTCTGTACAATGAAAATATTAAAAAAAAACTTAGCAGGTGTTATTATTAAATCAATCCTGAACCCAAAACTGTAGTTAAAAAAATTTTTGTCTGTTTGTCTGTTTGTCTGTATGTTCGTGCACGCTAATCTCAGAAACGGCTTATCCGATTTAGATGCGGTTTTCACAAATATATTGTGGTAAGCTTCACTTAACATTTAGTGTTTATTTCATGTCAATCGGTTCATAAATAAAAAAGTTATGACCATTTAAGTAATCACGGTGAACATTTGCTAAGGCATTCTATACATGAATAACTTTATTACGTAAATTATACGCTAAAGTTATTCCTTGACATGTCCAGATGATCATATCGAAAGTACCAAAGTAGGTATAGGGGTAAAAGTGGGAATGGAAAAAATGAATGTTGTCAGTTATACCCAAGTGATATAGGTATCAAATGAAAATAGACGACCTGTCAGAAACAATTAGTCAAATTTTATCAAAATCGGTTCATCCATTTATTTTATATAGGGGTAAAAGTAGGAATAAATAAATGAATTTTATCAAATATACTCAAGTGACGTATCTAATGAAAGACATGACGTGTAAAGTACAATAAGACATATTTTATCAAAATTGGTTCATCCATTTATTGGATATAGGTATATAAAAGTGGGAATAAAAAAATGAATTTTCTTCTTCTTCTTCTTCTTCTTCTTCTTTTTCAAATGGCAACTCCCGATCCCAGTGAGGACGGATTCTGCCAATGTCAAGTTTTGAACGGATGGTCAGTTTAAGTTAATGAATTTTGTCAAATTAGGTATATTTGACAGTGGCATATCAAATGAAAGGGCATGACATGACGTGAGAAGTATAATGAGGCATCTAGGTATTTAATCAAAATCTGTTCATCCATTTATTGGATTATAGCGGTAAAAGTGGGAATGAATAATCGAATGTGGTCAAATAATATACTCAAGCGGCATATCAATTGACGTCTGAATTACAATTAGTCGTGTTTTATCAAAATCGGTTCATCTGTTTATTACATATAGGGCACCTTAGGGGTGATATAGTGGGGATAAATAATCCAAATGGAGCACCAAACGAAAGGATATGACGTGTACATATAGGTACAATTAGACATGGTTTACATCAAAATCTGTTCTGCTATTTACTAGGGGTGAAAGGGAAAAGTTGAAAGTCTGTGAAAGTAGAAGGATATGGGAGCGGGAGGATAGCCATACCCTGGAAATTTTGAACTCTTTTGTACCTAAGTTTTTTTAGCTCAGTTTAGTAATAAATTTTACTAACAGTTATTTTGTGTTATTATTTATTTTATTTCTTAACTGTAAAATAATCTGTAAGTACTTATAATTTAGTTGTTTATGGTAGTACGTGTTTCAAGACGTGTTTACTCAATAATTGTGTGTTAATTAGTAACTACTATGCAGTCACTATTCCACGCGGACGAAGTCGCGGGCACAGCTAGTATTATATAAGTTTATAGGTTCGTCCACTATTTTGAGGTTGAATACAATGTTTCGAATCCAACAAACGGCTATTGAAGCCATATAGATCATTCTGTGAGATCATGTTGCGTCTGTGAGGTGTTTTATATAAAAAACACCTATCTAGGTGACAATCCTATAAAAAAGATTTTACGTTTTATCGTTAGTACAGAAACCTGAAGGCTCCTGGCAATCTGACTCAATTAGGTGTTTTTTTGTTAATTTGATGTACATGAATAGGCAGCACACGTGCTATCCTCGGCCGAGTCATATAGATTGAGTAGCCTCGGTCGGAAAATGCTTCGCGAGGCCGCTCGCTCTGTGTGGACCCGCCTAACAAGAATGAACATTCAAGGTTATTATTTGGATTAAATTGAATTGCATTAAATTAAAATGGAGCCCGGGGTACAAATTGTATTTAAAACGTCTCCCAATAAACAATTTTATTATCGTGAGTACAGCTTATATTGTTGGGACTGAATTTAATGTTCGTTTGAGCCAACAGAACTATCCAAGCCTTCCATAACACTTTGAATAAAGGAAACAATCGCAAATTGTTACGATTATTGCGCATTTTACATCTATATTATCACAAACAGTACGTTATTTGGATAACTGTGAATTAATTCACTAAACACTCATATTTTGTATTTAGGATGGGAAACTCATGAAAGTGTTTATCTCACTGTTTACTTCAGCACCTTTTTATTTAAAAGCGATATTATAAATTCATAAAATAATAGTTTTATTTGCACGGAAGTCGTTGCGCTTTTACCATGAATCATCGAGAACATTTCATTGTATGTCATAAATCGATGCTATTGTAAAGTTTATGATGCGATGATATTTTACATTGACGTGATGACCGTAAAATTTTGTTTTCCTCAAAATTACTACTGTTGTCTATTTTATAAAATACGTAACTAGTAAATAATTAGAGATATTTTTTAAAACATTGCCCCATAGTATTTTTTTTTTTTGTAGAGACGTACTTAATTCGATATACATATATTGTTTCGTATTTATATTAGTATCAATATTATGTTCCTATGAATTGCAACCATGTCTTTTACTAAGAAATTGAAATCAAGTAGTATTTATTATTTCGGTAACTTAGTTCCTAGTCTTGTGAGGCGATTAAAACAAACTTTAAATATAAGTTTGGTAGGTAGTTCGAATCGTGATTATCTAGGTATGCGACCTCAATTATTGATGAGAGTCATCTATTTTTATAAGTACTATATATAATAATCATCGAAAAATATTCTATAGGTACACCAATAAGACATCTATAAAATAAGTCGTGGCGTCTTAAAAGCATTGAGGATGAAAGCCTTCCCTCTATCCATAGAATACGGTTTATGTTTTATCGATAAAGACGACAGTGCTTTATATCTCCACAATGGAACGGACAATGGGGTCGAGATACGATAGATTATGTTTATATCCTTGTCCGTCATCATTGGGTTTATTTTGTTCTTTAGATCAAAATGTTTGAGAAATAATGTAGCAATTATTGTAGCAATTCAATTGTTAAATTTTATTAACACGCAATGGTATTTGTATTTTATATTGCTGGTTTAAAATATAGTATTTTTAACAATTTGCCTTTTTATAATGTAGGTACTTGTGATAAAGATTTTCTTTCTTCTTTCTTCCTTTTCTTTCCTTTTTTGGTCATGATGTAGGTAGGTATTTTTTATGAGTTTCAACCACATTTTTTACTAATTGAAATTTCAATACCTAATATTTATCTCACACCCAACATAATCAAAATTAGGTAGAGTTTTTGAGGTATGTGTGTTATAAGAAAAAAATTATGTTTCAAGGTAAAATAGAAATTATGCACTCAAGCGGTTATATTTAAATTGAGTAGAGCTAGAGTAGGTTTCGTTCAAATGCGTATTATACTTAGCTCAAGTTTACAGCCCACGGGAGCATAATATATAACAGAATTATCATAAATATCAATGTGTTCAGAATAATAATTGGTACAATAAAATATTGTATTAGTCTATATTCTATAAATTCTCCAAATCAATATCAATTTTCGTATAAAATTTTGACTTTGTAAAATAAGTCTTAACTACGCATATAGAAAACAAAACACGAGTTACAAATAAATATTATTTTTATCATTTAATATTTTTCTACTCATAATCTCCGTAGATAGGATCGTTAAATCCTGATTGAATCATTGTCTGAACTCTGAATTGGATATGTATCTTAAAACAGTTTGTGAACATCATTTTTAAAGAACATTACATGAAATCCAATAAAGAAAATTAATTACACAAAAACTTAAAAACGAGCCATCTTTGTCAAACCGTCGAAATAAAAACAATTTCGCAAAGGCCTACACGAATTAAATCGATTCTTTGGATAAGTTTCGACTGTCGCGACAAAGCGTTTAATAATTGCTATTTGGACTAATTGCTGGCAGCTGATTCGTTCCCTTTTCCCTATAATGAGAGCTGATAACGAGAAATTTATTGCATTCCCCACATTCCCCAAAGTAAAAGCTGATGCCTGCAGATGGCCCACCTGTTTAATGAAGGTGCGAGGAATGTAGCCTGTTTCAACGTTTACTTTCCAATTTCATTTATTTTCCTTTGTGATTTCATTTATTGTCTTTCTGGATCTGTTCGGTATTAAAAGATTGATAACAATAAACAATATAATGTACTTTCAGCTTTGATTTTTTCGTTTTTTATAACAGTACATAAGACAACTATTTTATCTAAGAATTTTAGAAGTAGGTACCTAATCTATGTGCCTCATAATTATATTTTACCTTTCTTTCAAATTTAGTTTCTTTTTGGTCGTAATAAATTTAATTTCCTTTACGGTTCTAACGTTTCGACGACAGTGTTCATAATTAGAAAGCATTTGAATATGAATAGAGTTTCTTCGAAAAACAACACGCTTTTTTAACATATTTTGCGTATCATGTGATAACGTTAAAAGTTAAAACGCTATTCTCCAAAGGCCAAAGTAATCTTTTGTCCCGAACACCCACGGTTCTTAAAATAATATTTTCGGTAAAACATTATGAATTGTTTTCATTAAACGTCTACAATATTAAAGGACGTAACAGATCTACTGTCCAAAGCAAACATTTAAATGAGACGGAGTGGCCCCAGGGAATTGGGTTCTGATTAGAATATTTAACAAATGTATACAGGACATGGCCCGGTGTTGAATTTGGACAATTTTCCATGGCATCCACGCCTTCATTTTGTAATTTCAATTTGAATACGAGCTACGGTACACCTGTAAGGATTAATTTAATTTTAAAAACATTGTTATTCTCAAGGGATTTAAATTTATTATTAATTAAATGATTTTATATACTGAAGCATTTTTCATATTGTAAGCCATTTGTTTATAATTTAGTTTTTATAAATTAATTCTAATTCGTCACCTTTTTTGTTGGAATATTTCCACAGAATAATGTAACTAGGCAATAAGAAATCTTTGCGAAAATTATTTTCAGAGGAAAATATCACGTGCGTCTTCACTTCCTCTTCTTAAAGAGGGAGAGTTTCCTTAATGCTATTAAATAATTAAATCACCGTACCCTCAGGTTAATAGCGTTGTATACGGCTGTGATTCCAGAAATTTCGTTCGAACTCCAGCAAAGTTGTTTGGCAAAATTATGCAGGTAGCGTGCCTGCAATTTGCAATATGCTTGCTCCATTATGTAGTCATAATAGTGCAGTTGCTACAACCCACAAACACGCTTGTGTGTGGACAGAATGTTTAGCCTTGTGAGAGGACTTTGCGTTTGTTAAAGCTTCTAAAACAAACATATGTTCTGTATAACTAATTCCTTGTGTGAATGTTAAGTAGTCAATTAACAGGGACTGTGTTGTATGATAATGTGATAATAATATGTATTTGTGTAGTATTTCTTGTGAATACCTGAGACGTAAGGACCATTAATTTTCATATTATTTTTATGCAACGGTCCATATGTCCTGCTTTAAAAAATTAGGAAGACTTTTTCTCCCCATAAGTGTTCGTATTTATTTTTTTGTTTTCAGATTTGATTTCTAAAGTATTATAATATTCTATCATGTCAAAAACTTACGCAGTAACGTACAAAGAGGTGTGTGAAATAATCACGTACATATCTCATAATCTAAATCGGTTATTCATACTGTTTCAGATAATGTCGGGACTTTCAGTCAAGTCTGTGGTGGACGTGCGTAGCGTTCAGGCGTTGGCATGAATAATAAATGGATATTTTGATACTTCGTGATCACGGATTTGCTAACTGATTCGAGGTGTATGCTTCGAAATGGCTTCAATGATTTTATAATTGAACGTTATAGAGGTGAGGGTGGAGAGGAGGTTCATAATTTGACAGTAACGCGAAGTCGGTTAATATGGGATGGCAAATTAATTTTCATAATTTTCTCAAGGTAGTGATGAAAATTATGAAAATTAAGGTACCTATTACTAAGGTATTAGTGAATTCTAGTCAATTTTAGTAGGTATCAATAATTATGGAATCGGTGGTAAATATTAAAAAATGTTATGACAATTCAAAAGTGCTTTTAGGTACCTACAAGAAGTCTAATTGAATAAATAAATGTGTGAGTTTGAGTTTATGATATACATAATATTAATCTATTATTTAATAGTAATTTCTACCTGGCAGGCTTTCTACGAAATTTGTTTCTATGTAATGTGTATTCTTTATTCATTCTAAACTAGTAAGAGCCAATCCAACAAACATTTTCAATTTCTTATTCAAGAGTAAATGAAATCCAGGCTGAAACGATAACGATTCCTAAAGAAGCAATTTCATAATCATTACATGTGTCACGCATAATTTTTGAATGGACAAACCCAGAGCACGTCTGTCGCATTGCGTCTCATTACACGAGGCTTTTTCAGCGATGTAACGAAACAAATCCACGGCCCACCAGGTGTAAGCGATCGCTGCCAACTTCGTAGGCTCGTATGGCTCGTAGGCTCTGAGTTTCGAAGTTCCTTCAACTTTTGATTTATTGCGCAATTATGGTATATTTTCGTGTTGGGAATTGTTTTAAATTACGTTTAATTGTTATTTATTGGATGTTTATTAGACGTGGGATGTAACAATTATTCCATGCTGTTTAAGGTTAGCATTTAATAAATAAATTATTCATTCATAAAACTAGTCAATTGTCTCAATAATCATTTAATAGGATAAAATAACAATTAATAAATAAAGGCAATATTATGTTTAAGACGGTCTTTAGTTTATTTGAACAATAAATCTATTCAGTGGTTTCCAAGTGATTTATTTCAATGTTGTTTCACTTTGAGCCATAATTTATACGACTTGCTGTGTTTGTTAGACAGCATTCTGTGTCCTTGAGCGTTTTTCGAACTAATTGTTAAACTCAGTTTCATATTACTTTTAAACTTTCTTAAGGATATGCGATCGAGGGTTACATATCTAATGAGACTTAGTTTGCCAAACAATAAAGTGCAAGAAAATATTTAATAACTAAGTAGGTAAAAAAAAAAATAAAGAAGTAGGTACAATAAAGATCTGCACCAAAGAGAAAAAAAGATAACTTTTTGAATAAATTTCCCGTAGAAGCATACGTGTCAGCAAGATCACAGGAAATTTATGATGCAAAGGACTTTCCTGCTATCCCTTTTTGACACTATCCCTTAG
>CAJQZN010037100.1:0-26693 GCA_907164685.1 Colias eurytheme | reverse complement strand
TTATACATTTTATTCATAACTTGAAGTAACAAAGCTCGGCGAATATCTCCTCCCAGCATTGTTACGATTGTCAAAATATTCGTCGAAATATTTATAGAGAAATAGAGAGAAATGTTAAGGCTGCAGTCTAGCAAAATTGCGTTTTCAACAAGTTATTTGACAATTTTTTCCCGGCTAATGAAATGATAAACTGAATTTTTTTTTCTTGTTTATCAATTAGTGTTATATACGCAATGCGCGTGAATTTTTTCACATTTGTAAAGTTACTTTATGTTACCTTAATCAGGCCTTCAAGATAAGTCTCTTTCCCCCAAAATCATTTCGAGCTAAGTTTGTGCATTCACTACGTTGCAACCGATTACAATTTACATAATCTGATCAGCGCATTATTATCCTTATATAGTCGTTATTAAAAACTGAATACAATTGCCGAAAAACTTATGATTTTCTTAATTAGAGCGTTATAAATTCATTAAATTTCCCATTTTTTGCCTTACAAAATCGATTGATAAATACTGCTAAAAGTTATTTTTTCCATTAATTTGTTCGAGTTGGTTGAAGACCAATGAGTATTAATTCTTTAAAAAAAATTTTTTTTGAATTTTGATAATTCTTTAAATATTAAAAAAATATTTAAAATAATAAGGAAAAATCCTAGCAAATTTCTTTAGTCGCGCTCCTTGGGCCGGAGCGTTCTGACGTGTGCTCTACGCTCGATTTTCCTTCATACCGAAGTGAAAGTTGCTCTACTTCATTAAATTTAATATTTTTGTTAATTGATTATTTTTATCTTAGTTTTGTGCAAATATTCGTATTTTTAAACATTTGATTTCGATATGGAAAATAAACGAAAAAAATACGCGTGTAACTACTAGAAAAAAAATTATCTTCGAACATAAAGTTAATGAAACCAAATAGATTGCAAAGGTGATTGGCAACAATTTCTTTATTTTACGGGGTGTCAGTAAAGGGATGTATATTTCTTTAAAACTAAAGTAAGCTCATAAATTTTCTTATAATATAATTTTTTTGAAGTTCCAAAAATGTTTATTTTTCGTTTGAGAAATACGAAATATAATATAAACTTGTATTGAGAACTTGAACTTCCCAAGTTCATCCGGGGAAATCCCCATACGGGGAAAATGATTTGTTTACTCCAAAATTGATCCGAGGTGTTTTAATTTTTTCTTCTAGTCATTTTCAACGTAGCGGCATGTTGTTTGATTATTAATTTTGTAACTTAAATACAGGATGTTGGTTTTATATTCTGATCTTACAGACGCGCTGACAAATTTAGTCCACCATTTCTAGTTTAGTCTAACTACAAAACTACTAAAAAAAACTCTAAGTACCAATATTAAAACGAATGGATTATCATCACATCATCAAAATTCAGTGGGGTTGAGAACTAAACAAACAGAAGTAACAGAGACGCGAAGAATAAAAAAAGAGGACGAAAACGATAATTCGTTGATGCTTTCCCTTTTCGACGTATTGTTAGGGTACATCACCAATCTGCAAAAAACAAAACTGATGATTCCCAATTGCTGATTAAAAATGAAAAACAAATAATCGACAACAGTGGTGAAAATTTGCTGATCACAATGAAACATCCTTCAGTGGTAGCAGATTTACTCATTTAAAATGTATCGGTGAACAGCGTAAAGGAGAGGAGGACAGGAAAACATTATGAATGTGGATGGTGGATTGTATACAGGGTGTAATCGATAAGTATGTGCAGGCGATTATGACGTTATTATTGCAGGTATCAAAAAACTTAAAACTGATATCGAAATTACTTTACCTAATGAGCAAAATGACAATAATAACTTTTTAAAAGTATAACGAGAAATATCTAAAAAATTTACTTTATACACTCCCATATCAAAAAGGGAAAATGGGACTAGTAGAAGTTAAATGTCTAATTCCGGCAAAAGACATGAATGCGGAAGATGCGGTTAAAAAAAAATTTAATATTTGAAATACAATGCAAAAAATAACACTTTTGTCATAGATAAGAATCATGACTATTTTTTCCAAATTCAGGGACAACTAAACGTTGCAGAAGCAGAAGTCTGCTTATTTGCTGTTTGGACTGGAGTGAATCATTCGTTAAAAATAGAATATATAAAAAAGTATGTAACGTTTAGGCAAAATAAAATGATGGACCATTATTGGATTTTACATAAATTGCCTACTGTCAGAATTGATTGATTCGAGACTTCAGCATTCGATGCCCATCAAGGACCCATCCTATATCATTCAAGCGATTGAAAAAAAAAGAGATAAATCCAGTGCAACCGATAAAGCATCAGAATGCTAGCAAAAGATTTATTAGGTTTATCAATATAAATCTATATATTATACATAATGTAATAAATCTGTAGAAGACGCGAAGACTGACATCCGCGCGGACGGAGTCGCGGGCGGAAGCTAGTCAGAAATAAATATCTTTTGTTTTCATTTGCGTATTTTTCTATTTTATAATTTTTTAACACAAACATTACATTTTTTTTATTAAATACAAAATTTGTTTATCCGTTTTATTAGTTAAACTGAACAACTTTCACTAAGAAACTTAGGTCGAAAAAAATGTATAGAGTTATGCATTTTGTATGGAAAGCTTATTTTTTTTTATATTTCGTCCAAATTTCTTTGTAAAAGTTGATCAGTTATATAAACATGAAGTTGAAGATATCAATAGAAAGTATTCGAAAATTTTGTGTACTGATAAAAAAAAATCACCCGGTGTAATTTTCACGAAAATTGTTTCAAATTGTCATTTTTGGTACTTATTACGAATATTAAATTATACAAATGATTTAATTTTTAAAAATTAAGTGGAGCAACTTTCCCTTAGTACATTTGTATTATTTACATATAGGATGACAGGATGCATTTGTTTGCACTACTAGACCAAGCCCTTAATACTTTTTCAATTTGCATAAATATGAGTTATGTAAATAAAACGTGTTTTTTAACCTGTCGGTCTAGACTTGCGATAAAATGGCGCCATTTAACCGCGCCTTATCTTATGTCAACTGAGGTTTATTTGCACTTATTTATGAAAATATTAATTAACATTAGCAGTCGTTTAAATTATCTTAACGTTTTAATATACCCACAGTATTGCGTTCCATTAAATTATTGTATAAATAAGTCATATTGTACTATTTTAAATGCAGGGTCAAAGCTATTTATTTAGATTAGTTAATCTGTGACACGTACTACTTATTAAGTATAGTATCTACTAAAAGTCTCGGAGCAATTAAACTAAAAGTACTAATGTCTAACACTAAATAGAATCTGTGTTTTCTCTCAGACAGTACTTTGTTGACATGATAAATAAGATGTTTTATTCGTTTAAAGCGCGTCACACACGGTGAAGATACTATCATATTTTATCTTAAGATACTGTTATATTTTTTATTACAGTATCTTAACGCATCCTGTATCAGCGTTCGGACCATCATTTTTCTTTTTGTCATTGCATACTAAGACTCCTGTAGAACCGCCATCCTGTTACAAATGACGCGAAATTTTGTGGGTCATTCCTCGATTTTTACGTCTTTATTAAAATTTTGTAACTCTTTGTCCTTGTTTTCTTATTCTCTTTTCTTCGATTAAGATGTAGCTGACTCAAGTAGGCCACGAATTTGATTTCCCTTTGGACCAAATATTAAAAAATGGCCGCTACAGAACGTTGTCAGTTTTCGCCTCTGTTCTTTAAATCTGACTGACTCTTTGCTTTATTTTTATTGATTTTACTACCTACCTATTAATTATTTATTGTTTTATCTTATATACATAGAGAATAGATATTATGATAACGTTGAAATAACACTCATTGTTCACTACGCACAACGGCCCAATGAACAAGTTTTCGAGATGCGTTATTGGCGCGTAAATAACCCTTGTCTATGGAATATGACAGATGATACGCTGGCCATAAACAATAGAGGCGATAGGACAGATAACGCGCTGATTTATTGTGCCCACGCAAGACTAAATCAATTACTGAACGATGACCGATATTCGGGGATCATTAATAATGATTAAACTTAAACACAATTATTTATACTGTCGCTGTGAAGATGTATGTGGCCCTATTTTCCTTCTCTGCTTTTTATGAAGATTTTACGGTTTTATGAATATCAACAATCAACATCTTTAAAATCATTATTGACCATAATGAGTGCGTTGTTAGGTGGTGGTTGTTATATTATGTACCTAAAAGCTGCCGTTGTGTTCAATCATAAAATGAATAGTAAAAAACCTCATCAACTAGATTTTTACGAGATAAAACAACTCATCATTGACAACGATTCTCATTTCCGTTCAATTAAATTGGAAAACAAACTAATAATTGACGCTTTAACAGTTTACTGTAGCTTTCGCCCAATGTCGCTCCCTTTATTTTTATCAAGGGGAGTGCGATCGAAAATGAATTCTATCTGATCGACCCTCCAGATACGAATGTAGAGAGCCTCCGCAAACTTAAATCGATTTTCATTCGTGATTACGGTTCCTAATCTCGAGTTTAATAGAATTTTTACATTTACCGAGCACTCTTCACTGGATTTCAAACAGAATTTTCTCAAAGTAATGCAATGTACACACTAATTTCCGTCGCGAAGAATTCTTCTATTCGCGTAAATTAAATTCGGATATGGTTGAGAGGAATTTGATAAAACGTTCCGTTTGGATAATTTGGAAACGTTTCCCTAATTTAGAATCGGAGATTGAAGTTGCACGTAGGAAGGCACGCACTTCACACAATATTGGAACACGGTAGCGATCTCATAGCGCCATCTAGTGGCGTCGAAAAGCCGTACACACTCCCGCCCCGCGCTCGCCGCTCCCTTCATTCACTTGTCTCAACTCTCATTCGACGAATCAGTCCCTCTCCGCGAGTCGCGGCATTCGAACGTGTTCAGTGTTGGATTTACCATTGTTTCGGTGTATTGTTTGAAACATACGCTCAGCTGATCAGTGACATAACTATACGCTTCTATACAGCGTTACCTGTAGAGAAAATAAAAAACACAAGAGTGCGTTCGCGTGTTCGATCTCCAGGAACTAAAAAGGAGTCATCTGTAAATATAAGCGTCGCGGAGGACCGACCAAACGCGTGTGACTGATCGATACTTTTAAATGATAACATGGTTTCAATTAGGTGTTTTAGAAGACGGTGAGATAGTGTGACTGTGGAATTGTGTTGTGTCGTGAATTTAATTCAGAGTTCGCTTAAAGAGGTGAGTTATCGTATTGATTTGACGTATTTACGTGCGGCTTGATAAGGCGCTAGGATTTGTTTTGAGGCGATAAGTGGTAGCGTGCGATAGCCAGGTACATAACATTGCATTTAATAAGTTCTATTTTATGTGAACATTTAGTTGATATCATCATTATACTTATTTGCTGTAAAAACTTTTTCAAATGTTTGACATATTAGATACATAGGTAGGTATGTACTATGTACAATTAAATCGAATTTATAATTAAGTTTATGTACATATTACATCAATAGCCCGAAAGTAAATAAACCTTTATAATTCAATTAGGTATCATCTATAAAATCCTTGCAGAGCGCTACAATTTCGAAAAAGGAATAAAATTTAAATGTGTGAACATAAACATTACAACCGACCAGGATTGCAAAAGTCAACGTAGGTAAGAAAAAGTATAAAATAGTTTATGGTCGAAACAACCGGATACTCGTTGCAGCAAAGAAATAAACGTAAGCTGGAGTGCGTTGCACTCGGCACCTGAAGCTAACCTAGCTATAGCTTATAGCTGATGCACTTTCTCATTTGCAAGTCGAAAATAACTAACGAGCGTCCGAATGACTCACGTCTTTATTTACGACTCTTCTTCGGTGCTGTACCGTCATACGACAATGCCTACGCTTGTATGAAAAAATAATATTCGATGTCTTGAAGATTACCAATGTGCTATGATGGAAAGAAAACAGTATTTACCTACCCTCGTTCCTAGATTATAAAATAAAGATTAAAACGAGAAGAAAATGCATTGTTTAGTTTACTTTTAACTATAAATTAATGTGTGTAGGTATTATTGTACTTAATTGTTACATTAATGTTTAATCACATTTCAATTTGATAATAGGTACTAAAACTTGTAGGTTACCTACCTACAAGTTTATAGTACATGGTGTCTTGTGCTTAGATCTGTACAATACGTGTAATATTTTCCATCTTAACTTTACAATAAAATGTGAGATAGATTTTAACGAACGTCTGGAAATCTCATTGCATCCAGACATCTTTTAAAATGTAATAAAAGCAGAATTTCCGTAGGAACTCTCTCGGGACACGGTGTACGGACAGACATACCTACGTATTTCGGATTTCATTTTTATCGATGGCTATTCTGTCTCCGACGGGAATATGCTGTCCCAGACCAATGACTAGACATGAAGACAATCGTATTATATTTGAAACTAAGCACTCCTGCTGAGTTCAGCCAGTATTACAGTATAATATATCTAATCACAATAAAATATGGGAAACAAAAAATAATAATGTAGCTTTCTGCTGGTGAAAGATTTTTTCAAATCGGTCGAATAGTTTCGGAGCATTTTATTTGAAACATACACACACTCAAATCTTCCATTTGTAGACTGTAGTATACCAATGTAGTCTGCAGATACCTAATACCTACCTACTAAATAGATTGTTTTTTCTCGACATTAATAAAATTAAAAAAATGCAAATTATTATCAATTATGCTTTTTAAATATTATCATATCTCACGCCCGAGTGTAGTTATTTCATAAAAATTCAAATTATTCAGTATAAATTAACATGATCATTATTTTTTAAACAATTTTAAAACCTATTTAATTAATCTCTATTCATAAAAAAGACACAACAATTTAAAGTAATTTATTAAATAGGCATCTCACAATTAAACCAAAATATAGTACCGTAACAGATATACCTACATAGAAATAACAATAAAACGAAAATACTTAGCAGTAGCTTAAATCTAGACCACTCGAAATAGACATTGCATTTACCAAGCAAATATGTTATAATAATTCGGTTTTTTATCACAAATAAATGGCCGTCTGCGAGCGTTGAAAGCTTGCATTCATAGCGGTTGTAATTTATTATTATTGTCTGTATGTCCGTGTGTTTAGCGCGAGATTGTTCGAGTGTCAAGCGCGTTAATTATGGGGTCGTTCACTATACTTAAGTATTTACGCCCACCATTTTTTTATTTTTATTTCTGAACGATATTTGTTTGTGCGTAAGCGTGGTGAATAATTTTACGGTACGCGCGTTAGTTTGGAATTAATTTGGAAGACTTGTCTAAAAAAACGTAAGCACACATTGTTAAATATGTAATTACTTAGGTTATAGATAGTCAAGTAAAAAAATCGCACGTATTTTTCTTAGACGGAAATATCTGGACTGAATTCAAAATCATTCCTCAGTATCTCACAATTTTTATCATGGTAAATAAAACATCATATTTAAAAAATATGAAATTATAATGACTGGTGTGTATTCGTAATACAAATTGCAATAAACACTAAACTCATAAATAACATGTTTCATTGCGATGCGCTAATGCAAGTGGTCGAGAGAGGCTGGTAGTCAATTAGTTTATCACAAAATCACATCTGTCTAGCCACTCGAAAATACACTTGAAAAAGTGTACAAAAATCCACAAAAACTGGCGTTTTATTTTCTTGACAGCACTTCTCAATATGTACTTGGAAACCGGTGGAAAGTTGAAAAGTGCTCGGAAAGTTGAATGGATTTATTTTATTATTGGAGCCCGGGCTGTGAGCCTTGTCTAGAGACAAATAATGTTGTAAATGCTTCCATTAGTGGCGGTAATTCAAATCTCTTTTTAAAAAATTCCATTCCAAGTTTGAATTTCGAAACCATAGATAGATAGTTTTGTTTTTGATTGCCGTGAACGTGAAGTGACAGCGACCGGCGCGAGCGTTACAATAAAATGCGAAATGGCATAACTAGAATAAAAATGTAATAACATTTTAATTTGAATTACAACGTTAAAAACTATAACGTCGACCAATCCATCACCTTAGATTTATTCCTCCAAGCTAAACATTCAATATATAAGATTAAAATATCTTACAGTATTTTATGCGTAAACTAAACACGTCTTGTTGGCAAATATATCGCAATAACGATAAAAACAGAGAAGCTTTTTACTGTTTAACAGTCGCGTAAATCTAATACAGTAGCACTTTACAAGAAATATATTGAACAATGTCTGTATATTGCGAGCTAGACAAATAAAAATAAATATAACATAATCTAACATTGTACTGGAAATAAAAATACATCGTGGTTCGTGGGTGGGTTTTATAATGTCCTTCGTCTTATTCTTTATTTATTTTAGGTTTTTATTGTATGGTTGATGATTAATAAAGAACGGATTATAATATTATATTATGTTGTTATATTATTAGAAGTTAAAGAACAATTCTTCGTATTAAGTCGTGGGCGTGATATGAAAAGATTACTACAATAATATTTATTAGAACTTTTCCAATAAATAGGTTATATACCTAGGTAGTTAGTTAGGTATCATATTTTTATCGCAATGATGAATTATAAAAGAAACTTAAAGTAAAAATGCGATCCTGCGTCATCCTAATGGATGCTGTGAAACTGAAAAATCGCTTTTTCCTCATTGTGATATTTTGACACAAGCTCTGAGGCAGAATCCATTCGTTTCAAGAGGAGTGAAATCTCTTTTTTACGTTAAATGGAATGGTACTTATTTTAAAGTAAAAATTGTAAAATCATTATCATTTATCAAAATAGCATTGTCCACACTTATTGTCCATTATAATATTATGTATTTGTTTTTTACTGTAATAGTTTCGAATCTTTAGATACACAATATTTATTTCTACCATATATTACACACATACATATAAAATCCGCATAACACAATAGGTTTAACCTATAAACACACTGTATATCACACAATACTTTGATCCAAGAATAACTAGCACAAACTAACATTACATAGATAACACTAGAATTTAAAATGTAACCTAACATCTAATTGCAGGTACGCATTAGTAATTAGCGCCTACAGTTCACTGACCGGCCAAACATCGGTGGGCCATTCACGCCCCGAACAAAGATATGTTTGTTGGATTTATGGCTGTTCACTAATTTGTAAACGCATTTTAATGTCGGATTATTCGTGTATCATTTACATTAGGATTATGCTGAGAACACATAGGCTAATTTTGCAAGTGCAGTAAGCAGTTGTAATTGTTGTGTTGTATAATATGTTGTATTATTATTGCGTTTTAGTTTAGATTTAGTTGTGGTACAATATAATCTAATCAATGTAATGTATTTTATGTAAATAAGAAGTCATCAAAATCTCAAGATGAACTAGGAGAATATCATTAATTTTATAATATGCTACTTTCTTCTTTAATTCAATCATCATCTTCTTTAATTCATTCATCAAGTTATTTGACCTAAGATAAAACAAAACTCTGTAAAAATAAACATTGATAAAACAAACGCAAATTCGAATCAGAAGCCGTGTGTACGCAGCATTACAAGGAGTAAATAAATTAGGATTTGTGGACAGACAAATTTATTCACATTGTTTTTACATGTTGAGGAGACGTACCGTGAATTATTTTCGCTCGACATTTAAAGTATCGCTCAAACCGAACCCGTTTAACAAAAAATGTGAACCTTTGTACGTCTTTCGAGCTTTTCTCGGAAACGGCTTGCGGTATTGAGACAAATTTTTATTTCTTTCCAGTACAGAGTTTAAGGAAGCGCTGTATAAATGGAGATATGTCTTTACTTTGTAACGCTGCCTTTTAGTTCGCAAAAGCTTTTTGCGTGTGTTATTGACTTGGTAATGAGACGTCATTTACTGAACACCCTATTTAGTAAAGTCATATTTAAAACTATGTTTTTCTGATGACTGTTCTTTTGAACGATGCATCGTTGGATGGATCCAACAATACCAAAATTCATTTCCATATGTTCTGCCTATCTGCATCAAAACATGACAGACATAGCAGCATTTATGATATTAAGATAATCTTACAACTACCGTTAAAACATCAGAGTAACATTCCCTAAACCTGTTTGAAGGTAGTTGTCACTTTGGATACTTTTAAAGGCCAACGTAATTGCTCCATTGACTGCAGGCAGGCCCTCAGGGGTCCCTTTGTGCAGGCTTTGTGCCTTTGACGGTAAGAAAGCTGAAGGAATTTGTGTAACCTCCTGTAGTGGAAATATGTATACTTGGTTAAGGAGTTAGTGGCCTAATTGTCACGCACTTAGCCATGAGACAAAATATGAGATTTTTACTAAATTCATTTGTGGTTTCTGTATTATTCTTCAACCATGTTGGAAAAAAATAAGGAAGATATGGGCGTGGAGTCTAAAAGTGTTACTACTAGAGCTTCTTACATGAACCTTTCCACTGATACCTTATTGTGAAATTTAATGATTCGAAAGTACTTTTAAAGAAACATAGCTGTGTGTTATTATTTGATGTTGTTATTGTCTCAACTAGATGAATTAAAATAAAAGTAGGTATATAAATGTTTATGTTAAGAATCAATACTTCAGTATGTACTTTGATTCCTGTAGAAGTTACGATTTTGTTTGCACCACAAAAATATCACACCTCATACAAGTTCAAAAGCGACTCGGAGAAGTCTTTTCGGCGGAACTTTTAAAAATATAATTTGAACTATGAAGCGTTTATATTTTTTTCCGGTAATCGGATTCTTGCATTGGCATGACAATTAAAATATTAGATTACATCACGTCTTATGTTTTAGGGTAAGTTTTTGCTTTTCGAGTGAACCCCATAATATGTGCAGTCGTTAGTGCCCGCTGGGCGCGCGTCTCCGTCGTTTATCAAATTATTTATACATGCACGGCATTCGGCCACCCATCGACTGTAAGGCTGGCTTGGTTGTGCGACTAGTCGAATGTCGTGTCGCACGCTAGTTGTCATACATACCTAAAGATTTGTTACAAAATAACATGTATTAGTTATACGTATTCAAAAAACTTTATTATTTTTTATCGTTTTACCGAAAAATTTGGCAAAATTTCAAAAAAAGTTAAAATGTCAAATTTACGTTTTTAACTCCAAATGAGCTATACTTTCACGCCTTTAAAACTATTACACCTATAACATGTCACTCTGTATAATTATAAATTTTTAATGAATACATTATAGACTTTAAAAACGATGCTCGCTCAACAAAACAAACAAAAAACAGTCGCTCGTTGTTACGCAGCCTAAACATTTCTCATTGAATTTAAAAAATGATTCGTTTCGTAAACGGATGGTACTGGGCGTACAATTTATGACTTATTTTAACATATGAAGCTATTTGGGTTTCAATTGGAACGATTTTCGATTCGTCTATTTCGGCTGAATAAATATTATATTGAATATTTTATCCAGTTACCGTTAGTTTTGAATTATTGTGGTTAAGTACCGTTACACGCATGTTATTGTCCCGAAAATCGAAATGGACAATTTAAAGTGTTTTGATATGAAGTTATTCAGACAGTTTTTACATGTAAAATAGTTATGGTCATCCTACTTTTATTATTATCAATCCGAATGCATAGAAATTGTTTGATATATAAATGCGTTTTCTCATTTATAATGCCATTTTTAACCGACTACAAAAAAGTGGAGGTTACTCAATACGACCGTACTGTATATTTTTCTTGTATCATAGACAAATTTCACCAATTTTATCATTAACTAACGGTCCGTCCGTATCATTAACTAATGTTCTTTCTCAGGGTCTAAAGATTATCTGTGCCAAATTTCATCAAAATCGGTCCAGTAGTTTATGCGTGAAAAACATACATACATACAAACCTTTCCTCTTTATAATATTAGTATAGATTACAACATTAAATCTGATCCGTTGCAACTTGCAAGTTGCAACCCACACCGACTAAACTTCTGTTAACACAACAGTTGTATTGATAACATGTAATCAGTCGATCAATCTTCGGAAATAGCCTTGAGTTGTTCGCGAAGATTAATTTATTATAATTTGACGAATGGTAGGATTATTGGTGACTGCAAGTGATAATGTTTCATTTATTGAATGTTATTTGCTTTAGAATGAGTGCGACAGTGTTTAAATTGCCCGAAGAGACATAAGAGATCAGAAGTATATTTTGGAGGTTGCAGAACAAATTTGGAATAGATAATAGCTAAGAAATAAGTGTATTTCGTTTCTCTAGCTTTAATTTAGTAGTGATTTTTGACATTCTGTTAGGTTATTGTTTATGCATAGTACTCGCACTTAGTTTAATGTGGTTTAATGGATTTATTCATCCTATGCTTCTCCTAGGTTATTTGACATTTTAAACGCCGACGCCTTAAATTCCTCATAATTAACAGGCCAAAGTTACATTTATCGGAAGTGTTAGGTTTAGCCAAAAGCAAGGTTTAATCTTAATTCTTGCAAAATGTTATATGGCCGATTATTAAAGAAGCTCATTAGTTCAAAAACAAATGACTATTATAAGCAATCTAACTTAGAAATGTCTACAAGAGGGGCTTAAGATATCTGAATGTAAACAATAAAGAAATATAAGAGGTGTTACACACAAAACGCGATATTCTTCATTCTATCGACCCTAAAATTTTAAAACTTTTCCGATATTTAGGTACATAGACTAATGAAGCTTACAGAACCAAAATTTCCCTTCTTCAAGTACACTGTACAGTTGACATTTAATATCATCTGTAACATTATAGTGTTACATCGAAGCATATTACTCCAATATTATGGCAACTAACATGTCTTCTAGGTGGTCTATATTGAATATGATCTATAACATTACTCCATATAATGTCGTGTTACCATAATTCGATATGGCCAATCGCTACAAACCAGGTCAGCGCATACCTCTCCTTGGCGCCAATTAGATTCAAATATGTGGTGACGTAAGACATTTAAATCAGTTCGTCTATGGCATGCTCTAGTTTGCACTTTATGGTTTATATTGTCTATTCATGCTAATTACTGATTAGTAGATACTTTGTTATGGTGAGATTGTTTCATTTTATTTTAGAACTCTTCGTAACTATTTAATAAGGGACGTTAAGTTTTTGAATGTAGGTATGTAGTGATAAAGTCGGCTTGAAGTCATCATAATTATATCTTTAACATATTCATATTGATATAACCTTCAATGGAATTCTAAATGTCTTGACCTAGAGACAAACTAAGTATGATAAAATCGATCATCATTTCATTTGTTTCATTAGTATTTTTGAACTAATTAAAAAAAAAGTTGAACGACCTACATCAAAGATCTTTTGTTATAAAAATATTAAAAAAGGTATACCAAATACAACTCTAAATCTATAATATCATCTTTTTGAACAAACATTCATTTTCTAAAACCCGGTAATCTAAGCATATTTATATTATAGTTTATAGCTTCTTGTTCGAATAATAATAATGGAAAATAATCATTTACTTAACGCGATTAATTTTGTTTGCCGTTTTACTATCGATTGAATTGATTTTACATTTCATATTCGTGAGATAATGCAACGATAAAAATAAAATGTTGAACAATACAAATAAACGTCTGTTATAAATGTAAGCTAATATTTGTTCTATAATGTTGATGGCAAATATTTTCCTCGTCGATCGTAAGATTTCAATTGGTGTTTTTCCTTCTATTCTGTATGCGTTAATGCGATAAGAATCTTAAGTTTTACTTGTGAAGAGTGCTTCGTGTATTATAATTGGTTTTGTGATAAATTGCGTTTTAAAATAACCAAAGGTAAATAAAACTGAAACCAGTCTTTAATTTAACGAACAGTTTAGATTGATATTTTTTATGCAAAATCGAATTTGTATAAAATTAGGTACAGACTACAGAGATAACTTGTGTTAGTATTTGTAATATGCATTATTACAAAATATACTAACACAACATACATACATACATGACATAGTCTATTTATCCAGGTACAACGCATTACGCAACGCGACGCCGCGGGCTCTAGCCACTATAGAATACCTAGTTATTATCCTACTACTATTATAAAGGCGAAAGTTTGTAAGTATGGATGTATGGATGTTTGTTACTCTTTCACGTAAAAACTACTGAACCGATAACAATGAAATTTAGCACACATATAGAAGGTAACTTGGATTAACACATAGGATAGGTTTTATCCCGGAAATCCCACGGGAACGGGAACTATGCGGGTTTTCCTTTGAAAACGCGGGCGAAGCCGCGGGCTGAAATCTAGTAGTTACATATTTTCCACAGTCGCGCAGTCTCAAGAAGTACCCAAAACCCGGTGGCATGCCGATAGCCGTGTTTAATTACAATAGATAGTCGATGATTTATTGATATTGCACATGATAAGAGATAACGCTGACTTGATGATAACAGAACATTTTGAAGGGAATGTTTCCATCTAGATGATTCTATGTTTGGGTTTTTATCGAGGATTTTTATGATGTTTCATGTGAAGTGGTTTGGGGTAATTTATATTTGGTTTTTTATCTGTCTTTATGTTGGTGTGGTACCTATATAAAATTTGGATTCTTTAAAAAAATCCAAATACATATTTATAAATTGGATTGATAGAAAAAAAATAAAGTTTCACCTTGTCAATAAAAACTAGCAAAACACAATACATTGTAGGATAGTAAGTATAGAATACTCACTCCCACGTGACCAAATCAACATTTCCCACAATCGATATAAATCAATAAAAACGAGCAATATATTTAATTTGTCGTGTTACTATCACAAATCGGAACGTTCTCAAATAATGAAGGAATCGAAACACGTCGTAAACTTGTAAATCGTTCCATTACACGACTCCGCTTGTAACAGATTGAGTGATAACGCTGATAACGCTTATCACTTTGCCAAATATTGCGATTATTACCTAACGCTCTGTGAAAAGAAAGACATTCGCAAGCGCGAATAAGTGTATATTATTTATTGTACAAACTAAGTATGACCCCTAATGACAAAAATGCATCGTTTGTACAAGAGGCGGTCTTATTGATACAGCAATCTTTACCAGGCAACCTGGTAAGAAAGGAAAGGGATAGTTTAAAAAATCGATGTGTTTATAAATGGTACAATAACAAGATTTGAGGACAGAATCATAGATTATTAAACAGTTACTACATGAATAGAGTTATGTCTTAATGTTTTTGGTTTGATAGTTTTCTGTGGCTTGGCCACTACGTTATTGTACAGAAAAAATATATTATATGGATTAATAGAATACTGGATAATAACTGAGGATAGGTTTTCTTGTGAAAACGATAACTAAAAGGAATGAAATAGACGATGCAAATTTGTATTGAAAATGGTTATCGCGATAAAGGAGTGTTAGCTAGTGTACGGAAAGTGCTGCAAGCAATAAACTAGTAAGAAGTAACCTAATAGATACATATACTTCTAACCAACAAAGAGTGTTACTTTCACAGAATTATAATACTTTATAAAGTATTTATGTTATAATTAAACTACCAATATAAGGTAATAGATTTTGTCGCATTCACACGTGAAATTTCACAGGCTTGTTATAAAATTTATGGCGGGTTGTTTGCCCATTAGCATGCCATTAATTATGGAAATGGCTCGTTATAATTATTGGTGGCGTTTTGCGAATTTATTGCTAAACAGAGACCGCGGCTTTGCCTGCAAATAGAGAGCATTTGACCGTTTAACGTGATTTATTTAGTAGGCTCTGTGGAATGTTTACTCTGTCTTTTGTGTGTTATTTTAATGTCACTATAAAAATGATGTCTCACGAGATTTTGTAGTCGACATTAAAAAATCCAACAAAGCATTGAAGTGGTTAACGCTATATCGTAGCACAACAAGGGGTCAAAAGAGGTGAATTACATTAGGAGGGGTGAGGGGACACCCCTTGTGAGAAATTGTAGTCTGCCAAGTAAATGGTTGTGTTTAATGACATTGGAAGTATGAATGCTGGAATTCTGCCACTGCTGGTTGAATGATCTTTTATATCTTGGATCTGTCTAAAATCGTATACACGAATATCCTACTCTGAATATTATTGTTGATATATTCGGGATGTTTTTACTAGTTCCTTCTATACGAAATGTCGATTAAAATGTAGTTTGATATATTTTTTTCTAGCGTTTAATGCAAAAATTATACCTATATCTTTAGGTTATATTAAAAATTCCAACAACACAATCTAATATACATATAATACTACTGCTTATAATGTAAGTATATAAAGATCTCAACTAAACATGACCTCAGCTTTAAAAATAATAGCACATGAAAAGGACATCGGAAGTGTAATCATTACGCACAAACAGCTCAACTACTGCAATTTATGTTACAAGTAAATAAGCTCCAATTTATCGAACACCATCAGAATAGCGCCCAAGGAATTTTCGACTCTCGCGTCCCTGTCAACGTAAATTCGTCTCTACCACTTGAAAATTAGGTGCATAATACGTTGTAAGTGAAAATTTGCCAGCCATCGATTATTTGGACAAACAAGGCCCGTAATAAATCATCCCAAGCCGACTACCTGGCTCGATCGATATGAAAAAAGACCCTATTTTGAAACAAAGGGAGTGACATTTTCGGACGCACGGAATTTTGATGTTAGTTATTATGCGGTAGCGTTTGAGACCTATAATTATATCTTCTATGTAAATAGGGTAATGTAAATTATTTCTAACTGTTATTATTTAATAAATGTTAATTATTACGGTATCCTATTATCACTGGTGACTGGCTTACCCGCGTTTTATTTGAAAATAATTTATTCAACCAAGTTGATTTATGACGTTAAATTGAAGTGAAATGTATTCAAAGCATAATACATATTTAGTTTTATTAAAATTAGGGATGTAACGATACATGATTTTGGCGATACGATACCGATACCGATATTTACAGTAATGTATCGGCGATACCGATACCGATACCGATATCGATGGCTTGGTAGAAAAATAAATAGAAAATTATGCATAAAAAGTTACTAACATTTAACAGAGACTCAACTGTTAATCGTATTCTTTTAAATAAAAATGACAAATCAAAAAACAACAAAACCATTCATTTTAGTATTATTATTTTACAAAGTCAGTTAAACTTTAAGTAATACACATACAATCAGTACCTAATAAAAGTTTACTATTGGTAGAGTTTTTTCAGAAAACAAAGTGCGCACGCGCGGGCGGCCTCCCGCATCGTTCATTGGGCGCGGTTTTTTGAATTTTTTGATATCGGTATCGGTTGTTTTATTATCGGCGATACCGATATATCGGCTTGCCGATTATATCGGCCGATATATCGGTATCGGTATCGGTATCGTTACATCCCTAATTAAAATGCTTAACTATATAATATAATTTAACTTAAAAGTTTGCTTTATTCCTAAAGAAAACATTGACATGAAGAATCTAATACAATATGCAATCATCAGTTAGTTATACATAAATATGAGATAGTTAAAAAATGGCGGAATGCGGGTTTTATCTCGCCTGTACAGATCTCGGGACTCGCGCAAGGGCCTCGGAGCTAAAAATAAAGTGTCTCCCCAAAAGATCACTTATGCTGCTAAGATAATATGGATGATATTTAATATACGTAATTACGTACCACTATAAGACTGTTTTTACCAATTACCTATTTTAAAATTAATGTTGTGTTTCATATTTTTTCTAGGACTAATTAAGAAAACTTTTTACCTACTGTAGTACTGTACTGTATATACTTTATCAAAATAACGAAATTTTCATATTATATAAATTATAGGTATATACACTGCACATAAGCCACACGTAAACACATAACATTTCAACATTACATACTTATATTCTTTTACAATTGCCATAGTTCATTAAATTCCAAGGGAATTAATATAATTGGTTTAAAATAACCACGTACAACAGATTAAATGCAAAAACCTCTTAACGCCTTATAAGAAGCGAAAATAAACAAAATGGCTATCCATAAATACTATAAATTCTATAATACATAGTTATATTATAGTCACAAATATTCCGCGTCACATTTTTTGTCCCGGCAGATATTTTAAGACGCACCTGTTCACAGAATGAGATGAAAGATAAGGCCCAGGTATATTTCTATTTTATAAACTCATTGTTTTAAAAATAATTCACTCTGTGACAATTGCAAGTTATAAATATTAAATACGTTGTAAAAATATGCGAATTTCAGCAATAACCGTTTGCGAATAACGCAATTAAATTTTATGTTTTTACAACTTTTGAAAGTATACATTGTTTTGCTGAAAGTGTTTTTGCCAATTTCAAAATATTTTGCCGGCTTGACAAATTGTTTGATTGCTAGGACAAAAGAAGTTATTTTTATTGGGAAGTTATAAAACAATATTGTATCGTACCCTCGTTGAGGATTAATTTGTTTAGAAGCAATTTTAAACACTTGCCCCACCAAAAATGTTGTAAAAGGGATTTTTTTTTATAATTAATTATTCTATCTTGTGCACGTATAGATAGTTGAAGAAAAAAAAAATATCATTTATGTATCTCGTTATAATAACTGAAAAGATAAAACAACTTCGTTATTTAATTTAATCTAAAATTAGACACTTATCTTCATTTGACGTTTTGGGGCATCACTAGGTTATCTGATGGCCACATTATCTCGAAATGCATAAATCATATACATACTTAATGTACATACTATAATATGTACATATTTTAAAGCTGAAGAGTTTGTTTGTTTGAACGCGCTAATCTCAGGAACTACTGGTCCGATTTGAAAAATTCTTTCTGTGTTAGATAGCCCATTTATCGAGGAAGGCTATATACCATCATACGCTTAAGACCAACAGGAGGGGAGCCACGCGGTTGAAACCGCGCGGTGCGGCTAGTCCTAAATAACTGTAGAGTCGAATGTAACATACTGTTGTAATTATTCAAGCAACAATAAGCATATGAAACAAAGCCGTATTTAAATTAAACAAATAAAAGAAAGCTGGAAGAAAAGACGTCTTGGTTTCTCTGAGATTAATCTTCATTAACGTTGAGGATAAAAGCTTAGTACTTTCTAGATTATGATATAAAACGTGCAGAAAATTTAATTGGTATGTCCATTATAATCTTTTTGTATTATATTCTTTTAACAACGAGGGACTCCGACTTATCAATTAAAATATGAGCTATTGGATTTAGATGATTTATTAAGAGAAATAATTTTAATTAATAGGTCAAGATAATATCCATTGTTATGAATTTCTTATCGTATTTAATTATAATGACATCTTTGTTCTTCGGCGAAATAAAAGCTTATCTATATTTTATAAACTTGTTTTTCTTTGAAAGTAGTAGATTTTTATAAACACATTTAGGTATACATGCGAAATACTGTATTACGATTATAAAGTGAAACTTATTTGCAAAATATATTTTAAACCCTCGTTAAAGTTTAAATTAACCGTGAAATTGTTTACAAAACTATTGACCTGAATTGTTTAAAATATGGCCGCTTCAATCACCTGTTAATAATATCATAATTCATAACAATGATTCAATGCATTAGTTTTGAATGTGTAGTTTATGCTATCATATAGAATTACTAGCGGTCCGCCCCGGCTTCGCCCGTGGTACATATGAAAAATTGATGTTGGCCGATTCTCAGACTTACCCGATATGCACAGAAAATTTCATGAGAATCGGTCCACCCGTTTCGGAGGAGTATGCAGACTAACATTGTGACACGAGAATTTTATATATAAGATAAATTAGAAATCATACACAGGTGAATAAATTCACTTTTAAATAGAGCGATGTACACGGATTTTTTTTTTTAATTTACGGTCGAAAAATCGAATTAGTAATATGAATAATCAAATCAATCATAGATACATGAAGAAATCATCACCAAAAACGAAACACACATGATGTAACTTAGAAAAAGGTAAAAATTATTTGTTAATGCCATATAATATTATGCTATGCCATGTATGTTAATTTACTATTGATAAAAAATAGCACTAATTTTCGACAAACCATATACAGGAGTACATAATATAGTGTAACTAATAATTTTAAACATATCGGTAGGTATATCTCCTTTATAAGCTATCGAAGTCATACATGTTTATAATTATAATGAATAGTAGCCAGTAGGTTAACAAGAGTGGTTGTTTTAGCTAATGAATCGATGTGTATATTATACACTTGACCATCGTGAGTTGCATCACGTATTCATAACATTATTTATGATCTCTTTAACGAAGTAATGTTTTTTATACAGTACATATTATGTTTTACACATATGAATAAGATACCCATATCACACCTAAAACAGTTTTAACAAATGCGTGTCAAATATAGGTAGGTACTACATACATTCTATGAACATCTCTTTATAATTTGGTCGCCGAGTTTCGTTCTAAATTTAATCGTCTTGTATCTATTACTACAAATTATTTTCCTTTGTTGGTTAGATTGAAGAACTTTTTTCTGCGTTATAAAAAGACTATAAAAGAAATCACAAGTACTGAGGTCTTCAAAAATTGCATTCCGATTCCCAAAAAAAGTGACAAAGAAATAAGCAGTTAAACTTTGGCCGTAAAAAGAACCATTGTCAATCGTAATAAAAGATTTGTGAGCGACAATTTTTCATGGTTCGTACACAGAGTTTAATTTGAGAAATGGGTAAATAGGTTTTTGTGCTGTTTCGTTTAATTTTCAAATATATGAAGCGAATTCTTTGTGAGTCCCTATGTAGATGGAAATTCGATTGATGGAAGAAGCTTTTTTAAGAAATGGGGATTGAGCTTTGAATAATGAAAGGTTGGGTAATGAGAGTAGGTTTTAATGAAGAGAAAAAACGCAACAGTATTATTTTTAATTTAAAAATTTACTTGTTTCAAATAATCCTGAATAATAAATATTTAAATGAAAATAATGTTATTTGAAATACAGAATTTAAAAAAATAATTGTAGTTTAGATGGCTCAGCATACTTACTCGTTAGTTCGTTACATCTGAATTATTTACAACCAACCCACAAATACCTAACTGTGATTAACTTAATACAAAACTACTAAGATCTTGTAAAAGAACTGTTTTATGGTTGGTGTAAATACAAATAAAAATTCAAAGACAATTTTGTATTTAACATCACTTGTGAAGTCAGAAGCTAAGAGGCTCTCCAGTGAACAATAACTCGGCCTTTCTGGGTCAAGTTGCAAACAAAAGTATGATTTTTGGCAAACGTAACGGAACCTTTTCTAGAGCTTTGATTGGATATAAATTATAGCTACATGTATCAATATGTCAATTTATCTTAAAATCGATGAGTTAATACAAATGATGCCTCCATTATTATAGTAGACAGTAGTTAGTATTATGAAATGACTTTTTAAAAGTTTCCCCATTATAACCTACAATTTCAACTACTTAATTCATATTTATTCTATTAATAAAAAAATATTTACGTTTATTTTTTATCAGCAAAATACATGATATTCCCTGCCAATTCGAAATCGTTTGAGAAAACACGTAGAGCGGCGTCTATGCATAAATTCAAGTTATAGCTTAACCCAGGTTTAAGTTGGTACAGAACGCAATAAGGACAAATCTGGCTATTGCTCGTTTGTACATATTTTCATTAGTGGCCTAACTACTTCAACTGTGGCGCGAGGGATAGGCTACAGCGAATTAATAATTAATTAATAGTACATATTTATATTATGGTTCGTAGTAAACTGTAGAAATTTTTATCAATTGTGTACAATAAAGTGTTATAAAATTCGTAATTTTACCCGATTTCCATTTTACTCGAAATGTGTCAGTAAATTGTTTTGATAATCGCCAGCATGCTTTTTTAGGGTTCCGTAGCCAAAATGGCAAAAACGGAACCCTTATAGTTTCGTCATGTCCGTCTGTCCGTCTGTCCGTCTGTCCGTCTGTCACAGCCGATTTACTCGGAAACTATAAGTACTACAGTGATGAAATTTGATGGGAATATGTGTTGTATGAACCGCTACAAAAATATGACACTAAATAGTAAAAAAAAGAATTGGGGGTGGGGGGGGGTACATCCATACATGTAACTGAGGGATGAAATTTTTTTTTTCGATGTACATACCCGTGTGGGGTATCAATGGAAAGGTCTTTTAAAATGATATAAAGTTTTCTAAAAAACATTTTTCTTAAAGTGAACGGTTTTTGAGATATCAGCTCTCAAAGTCGTAAAAAGTATGTCCCCCCCCCTCTATTTTTATAACTACGGGGTATAAAATTCTAAAAAAAATAGAGGTGATGCATGCTAATTAACTCTTTCAACGATTTTTGGTTTGATCAAAGTATCTCTTATAGTTTTTGAGATAGGTTGATTTAACTGTAATTTATTATATTTGCTGCTACGGAACCCTTTGTGCGCGAGCCCGACTCGCACTTGGCCGGTTTTTCTATGCTTATCTAGTTCTCTAGTTTCAATATGACAAGTTTATAGAAATTATTATGTTTGTACTCTTCTACTTATGTTAAAATATCATAGCTACTTTACTTTATGTCTCGAATAAATTATAATTTCCATAATAAACGGTTTGTAGCATATAAGTTCAAGCGATTGCAACAGCGCATACTTTCTATAAATCTATTACATAAAGAAAACTATTGAAAATGGCGGATTCAATTTGTCTTTCGCTCTAATGTTAGCATTTCCCATAATAAATGAAAAATAAAATAAATAAAGCTTTATTTGTTCCATAAGATAAAATTTTAGTTTCAGTTACGGTTTGAGTAGGTACATTATTAGAACAATTTAGATACTAATCTAGTTTATATAATTTAGTAAAGTTAAGTACTCGTTAGGTTTCTATATGGACTCCGTACCTACGGGTAATAGCCTCCCCCAAAGAATGCCACTTGTCCCATAATATATGACCAAAAAACCGTTTGACAGCTGAGCGTTATTTCAATTCCTTATAATAATAGGTACCTCTATTCGCTATCGCCTACACCTTGTCCCACGGCCAGTAGTATAAGCTTTTAATCAGTTGGCACGCTGCCAGCCGATCGGCCGTCAACCCCGACCGGACATTTCTGTTAAACGACAACCTGTCAGAAATACTCTCACCTTTCCCTGACAGTGGAAGGAAACCACTCCTGTGACTGACTGACTGACTGATGATATTTGAACCCAGCAAGTACAAGTTCTGTATTTGATACCAGTCATTCATAGAATGCGCTAGTCATTCCATCAAACAGCAGATTCAACCAGATGACTGCGACATATACGAACCATTTTTTAATTGCCCTCATCGACTTTAACATTGAAATTCCATGTGTCTAGATTATCATTTATCTATTTCTATCGTTCACAGAGTTATTTCCAAAAGTACTTCTTACCTTAAACGTCCGTGAACACCTAATAAACAAGAGGCGTGTACCTCTAATTTTTATTACATAGTCATCGTCATAAAATCATAAAACACTAAACAGCATGCCAAATGTAAACATTTAAACTATGATAATATCGCTTACCTGTCTCTAAATATAATTAAGCAGTCATGTGATGTTTTTTTAGATTGGCGTAAACTGACGCAAAGTTAATAACAACAGCGAAGAATGTCATTGTTTATTAAATATTAAAATTGTTGTTGAAAAATTGTATATTTTCCACAACAAACTTAAAAAAAACGTCTTGATGAGCTCGAAACGAAATAGTTTTATCTTACCAACCTTACTCATGTTTGAAAATAATAATGTAATCTCGTGTTAATGTTTTAGTTTTACTGCACATGTACAAATAAACATAACTAAAATATGAAATAAACTGAAAATATCGTCTTACCATTCTAAATATGTTTCCCACCGCCATAACTGAGCCCCAAGCTAACCAAGTGCATGGTTTTATGACTGACCATTGTTTATTCCGACCACCCGATATAACTCCCATAGTGGAAACGAACTGGTGGAGCAATTTTAATACGAATATTCTAGAAATGGTAACCTGGCCATAGAATACGTGTGAGCACAGATGTTCTTTTTATATTTTTTTTTGTATCGGTTAAGTATTTTTATGCTGTCAGACTAGGAATAAAACGAACGGCGTCAGATTATATGTCTTCAATTAAAACGATACAGTATTAGAATATGTGTTACTGTACAGATGTTATTAGCATTTTATGCTTAGAAACTGTCTCTTTATAGGCAAGTTGACATAGATATAAAACAGCATATTTTCACTGTTCTTTAACGTTTTACAGTTATTAACACCAAATTCAAACTTCTTTCAAACATAAAACGAATAGGCAAAAATATTGTCCATCTACATATATTTTTTGGACGTCTACCTCTCATAAGCCATACCATGCAATATACGACGCAAAATAAGCACGAAAAACAGCTGATTTCGCAAAGCGAGGAAGTACAAGGCGTTTGAGACAGGACGCGAGCGTATCTGGATTCTGGTGCCGGTGCCACGTGTGCAGCGACTCGTTAAATAGACATTAACCGGACCGGCCGCGACACGTCCGCTTGGACAAAGAGTAGGCAAACTGCAGATGTGGCACAACGATTTATGATACAATTTTAAATAGGTCGATGGTTCAACTAATTATAATGCAAAAAGCCTTGTTTACTTAACTTAATTTAGGATTAATATCTAAATTACTCTAAAAAGTTGTAGCACTCTTTTAATTTTACAGCTTTTACTTTTGAATTTTAACAAATTGTTATTGTCTTTAAGAAACCTCTTTACATAACCTGTTGTTATAGGTTTTACTACTCATAAACGTACTAATAATTATCATAAATAACCTAGTTTTATTTGCATGTACGTAGAATACTACTAAAACCTCCTTTAATGTTATCAGATAGCCTCGTTATGCAATATAATCGTTTACTATTGCACCTCTGTAAACCGTATAACTCGCCTCCCAGAGGCCGCATCTCATTAGCATTTACTCGTAAACTTGTCTAGTCTATGGAGAATGTCTCAATACATTCAGCTACCTAATGATCGAGCTATATTTAGTACGCAGCTTCCAAATAAAAAACGTCATTTACTTAAACTAATACCGTTTCACTAACGTCAGACATTACAACTAATGAACACATGACTTTCTGTAAATAAACATTTGAAATAAACGCTTATAAAATCGAATTATTCTTATTTTAATTATTATTTAAATACGATTACAATAATTAATCACTATCACGTTTTAGCGCTTATTAAACATCTTTTACCCAAAATTACCATTTTGCATCGACTTCGTCTTTCTGACTAAAAGTGTTCTCCATCTTTCCAGATGCGGTTATCACAGTAAGCATGTGGGCTGTGCTTCTGGGCGTGGCGTGCGTGGCGAGCGCGGGCGCGCTGCAGCCGCGGTGCGAGGAGATCACCATACCCATGTGCAGGGGCATCGGGTACAACCTCACGTCATTCCCGAACGCGCTGGACCACGACACGCAGGAGGAGGCTGGCCTTGAGGTCAGTAGTCGATAATTATTTATCAGAAACTAGCTGCGCTTCGCGGTTTCACCCGCGTGGCTCTGCTCTTGTTGGTCTTAGCGTGATGATATTAGAGGTATATAGCCTATTATAGCCTTCCTTGATGAATGGGCTATCTAACACCGAAATAATTTTTCAAATCGGACCAGTATCTAGTTCAGTTAAATAGCTTGCTTGCTGCGCTGTGTAGGGCATAAGCAAATATTCCTATACCTAGCTATTTGTTCCATAAGCTACAACATTACCAAATATCATCAAAATGAGCTTAATGGTTTTTGCGTAATAAACATACATCCATAACCACAAGGTTAATAATAACAGCAGCAGATATGTATAAATCATAAAATTTGACAGCTGCTTACATGGAATTTTAAAGAAACGTAAAACATCGCAATTTATACTTACATCGTTAAACAGGGTCGTTAACAGGATTTTTGTGATGAACATCCTGAATGTGGAAAAATTGTGGACACTTATGTTATTATTCAATTTACAAGTTAATGTATCCGAAGAGCTACTGTAGCGAATTGATTTGGAAGATCATCTTAAATTGCATTCACACTAATCGCCTTGCGGTCAAATTATTTATAATAATTTATATGCAGTTTTAAAAATGTAATTTAATATAATTACAAGAATAAGTAATATAACTGTCCGAAAATATAACGCAATCGTTCATAATTACATACAGTTAAGTGAGATAAATAATTGTAATTGTAAATTCTAACAGTCTATTTATCAATTTCAGGTGCACCAGTACTGGCCGCTCGTAGAAATCAAATGCTCAGCTGACCTGAAGTTCTTCCTCTGCTCCGTGTACACGCCGATATGTATAGAAGACTATCCCAAACCCCTCCCGGCCTGCCGCAGCGTCTGCGAGCGTGCGAGAGCTGGCTGCGCGCCTCTCATGCAGAAGTACGGCTTCCAGTGGCCAGAACGCATGGCCTGTGAGAAACTGCCCCGCCAAGGAGACCCGGACCGCCTCTGCATGGAAGAGACCGACCGCGCGCAAGAACCGGAGCCGCCGCGACCTCCACCGCGCAGGCCCTACAAAAACCACTGTAAGGATCCAAAAAACTGCGAAAGCGGCCCGGCTGCAAGCCCGGGCGAGGGCACAAGCGAGGAGTGCGCGTGCGCGTGCCGGCCGCCG
>CAJQZN010037098.1:0-17922 GCA_907164685.1 Colias eurytheme | reverse complement strand
ATGATCTCTAGATCTTATTAATTTAAACTTCACTTAGATTTTCAGTTCAATCATTTCACTAGAAAATCGTTTTTATTTAATCGGTGATTGCCAAATCGAATTCTTGCTTTATTTTGGGTAATGTAATTGCATTGGATATACTGTCGTAAGTTTGCAGAAAAACTAGAAGAAGAAATCTAAATAGGTAATAAAATAATCCCAACTCGCGTCATAGTAGCTTAAACAAGGACTATATTATGAACGTCACTCTAAACTCGAACTCAGCGCACACGATCGAGTACCCACAGTTGTAAGTATTAGGTGGATTACGCGCAGGCGATGCGCGAAATGACAACATAAGCACCTGCTACTCGTCTTGCCCGCTCTGACGGCCAATGATAGAGAGCTATTAATCGGACGTTGTAAATACGGCGAAATGGGAGAAATTATTTAGTAGTAGTGGTTGAGGTTTTTAATGTAGTTTCTTATTAGTTTGTGTTGCTACCTTTGACTCATTTAATAGGTACCCTAATGTTTATTAGGTATTAAATGAGTTAGTCAGTCAAGCGGTATTTGCTATGTATTCTCATAGTAGTTTACTTTTTTATTTAAATAAGCTGGATGGGACTACATTAACATGCCAAAATTATGCTGATATTTATTAGATTGTTATGTTCTTAAAGTCGCTGACTTACAGCCTTCCATATAATATTATGTACGATACAAATATAATATAATTTATTAAAATTTTCTTATACTGTTTAAAATAGTCTCAAATTAAAATACCACAAAATTGAAAAAGGTAACTTAATCGCTAATTATGTTTTGTCTCGGTTTAATAAAATGATAAATTGTAGATATATTTGTATCGCTATAATAACACTATCATATTTCAAGTTGCTCATGAAAATAAATGAAATAGATTTAGCTTTTGCTATAAATTAATAAGTAGGTATTATTTACCAAAATTATATTTTATGAAGTAGTTTTATAGTATAAAGATATATTCTGTGGTCGTGACCATGGAAACGAATATTTTATAAGTATATTTCTATAAATATTATTGTTTTCAACAAATCGCATTTGTAAATAAGCATCTCGGAAGCAAATAATATCACACAATGCACAAACGAACTAAAATCGCGCGCTTTACGTCAAATATCACGGAGAACTTTCAAATAAAATAGTGGATGAAAATAAATATTCACAATCCACGAAGAAACTAGGTAAGCCGCGGAAAGAAAATATAGTTTTATAAAGCAAAAAAAACGTTAAAATGTGTCATTGTTTTCCGTAGCGCTTGCGGCAGCGGTTCCGACTTCGAACCGTTATAAAACCCCAGTGTGACTTTTATGTGACTATTTTTTCTTAAAGGTTCGGGCTTGATAAAATTATTATTCTTTGGTGTCGGGCGTTGTTGCTATAGAAAGAGCGGAATTGAAATGAATGTCTTTTAAAGTGGACAGTTTTGATGTGCTTTGTTGATTGCTAGCTTTTCGCTCGCAACTTGGTCATGTACAATCTACAACCATTTGCATTGTCTGATATCGAACTCACAGAGTAAAATCTGTCAAATAAAATCCTTACTGCAGCAACAGCGGTAAAAAAACGCCCAAAATATGTCCCCATAGAATTACGAAACATAACAATGAAATAAATTACCCATAAATCTAACAACCATGTGTAAAGAACACTAGACTGGCACACATAGACATCACATCAACCTGACCTCTGCTTTAAATGTTTACAATTGCATTTCGCATCGATAGTGTGATAACAAAGGCTGATATAAAAAGAAATATGTACTATCTTTGTCGGCGCAGAAGCCCTTCATACAGCGATATTCTTTGTATCCAACCGTCCAATTAGTGCGCTCGGAATAGACTCTTGGTTGGTAACTCGGTTCGATGTTACCGAAACATCAAGTAGGTGCACCGCTGAGAGGGGACCACGGCCTTTGGCGGTTCGTTTGGAACCTAGATAGTTAGACTGCCTAGTGCCTACTGTCGCTATAGTTTTTTGATGGGAGATTTAAGTATCTGTGAATACATGCTTGGGGAAAATACGGATTGATGTATGGTTGGAGGTTTTGTGTTTCCTTTTGAGAAGATTATTGGTATACTTAGAAGTTTGTGCAAGGCAAATGTTTTAATTTTCGATAAATTCGATTTGTATTAATTAAAATCTTACGCTTTATGATTTAAAACTTTTCACCAGCGATTATTTAAATATAATTCATATGAATTATGTTGTTAGTCAGTTAGTCACATGGTTAATAGAAAATTATATTAATTAATTTTTAGTAATTAATGTTAGGTATTGATTAGGTACTACATTTATGTTACTGACTTTTTCTTATTTTCATTTATTATGAAAATGATCCGTTGATCTCCTATTTCTTCTCTCAAGCGTTACATATTTATTATCTGAAAATTGTATAACACGTTCAAAACGTGATTATTCACAATTTCATAAAACCAGACACTTTAAGCTTGTTCGGTCAGAATAATGTAATATACCTTGATAGGGATTCAAATGAAGATTATTATCGTACAGTTTAAAATCTGCTGAAATGTATTTTATTATTCGTTTTGATTGAGTTTCAAGGAAATTAATTTTTATATTTTAATTCCAATGTCAATTCAACCATCTAACATTAGGTATTATATAAAAAATAAGTACCAAGTCCTTTAAAGTTACTTGCACGTCTACATTCGAGCATCTTTTCTTACCTTACGTGTTACACAATATGCTATATCACTTTAAATTCGACGTGTAACACACAAGTATCGTATACCCTCAACCGTCGAGTCATGCTTTTTAACGCGAACACACGATACCCCCTTACGAGACACTATAATGCTGCTATGTTAAAACGTCTCCAGTATATTTGCAGAGTTAAATTTCAGCGTTATTGAATTCCTACTTCATAAACTATTCAGGGAGTGTGTGTGTGTGTGGCGCGTCTATTTGTACACGTAGCTAAAAGTATTCGGTCCAACTTTGTTGAGAGTTTATGATTTTCAAACGTTGTTTCATAATAGTTTTTTTTTTTAATTCATTGGCGTTGTGAATTCGTAGATATTTACGAAAGTATCTCTCTTCTATACTATCTTCATTTCATAGAATGGACAGATTCGGTTGATTAGTTTTGTGACTGTAGGAGCGTATTTTTTAAAATACGAGCGTTATATCAGACAACATTTCTATTGGCTTTGTATGATGTTTGTAAATTCAAGATCAGTGAATTAGTAAATGATTTCGGATGTTCGAAAAAACCCTCAGAGTCAGTGAATTGGTCCTCATGAAGGCGGTCTGTAATTGAGTTAGTGCCAGCACTTCCGACGCCTCTTAGAGTGTGGCCACGAGAGTAGCGAGAAGGCTTTTACTCGAATGTTCTAGAAATTAATATAGACCACATGGTCATAATCTAAATCTAAATCGGGTGAAGAGCTAATTAAGGTTAGGTGCTTCGGCTTTATATCTATCTATGTAGCCACAAACTGGTATTCTAAAATTTTTCACAATTTTTATAATTTTACACGTCTAGATCTTGCTAAATGTTCCATGAATAGCTTTTAACTAACTTTTGTTATTATACATTGCCATAAGCAACTTATATTATCACTACTTAATCACATTATATTTTGTTCAACAATTATTGCATTACATTAAAAAAAATCAAAGACAAGACTATATTTATGTTCCGTGAATCGCGCATTTAGCGGTGGCAACATTAAGAGCCCGCAGCGGATGCGAAATCAATGCGATGAATTGAGAAACGAATTGCGGCGAGGAAAGTTTGTGACAGACAACCCTAGTTGCTATATACCGGGCTACGGTGTACGGAGATCACAGGATCCCGAGTGCCCCTTATAGATATTATACGTGCTGTCCTTTAGGGCTGTGCTTCTCATGGCCACTTGTCAACGGTGATTGGTTAATACGGTTCGAGTGTTGTTGATTATGGTTTTATTTTGTGATTCTTTTTAATTGGTAGGTAAGTCTGTAGTGCTTAATTAGGTTGTAGTAAAAATTATACTAGAATAAGGAACCAAGATACACATTTTCGTTATATTATGTGCCGGAAATTTATTAAAATTGACTTTTTCAATTCACACAGGGAAAGAAATATAGAAATTTCTATTAAAGAGTTACGTCAGTGAATCTCAGTATAAGTATTTATGATCTTTTTATTAATATAAATTTATAATAATATTTGAAATATAAGCATATTAATATTTGAAATAATAGCATTTGAATGCCATAAAACCAAAAATATAAATTCATCTTTATATTATTCACAAAAATGATTCCATTTGACATTTATGAATAGTGTTAATACAATAGATACCGTTAATTTTTAATACCGTATTCGCCTTAACAGTATTGATCCGTGATTTAATAACGCTATATTCAACGAGGACTTTCCGAATTTCTATCTTCCATAGTCTAATGTATTATGCATGAGATGTGAGAACAGTCTTGCTATAATTACTACACTCTAGTAACGTCTCCCACGCGTTTAAAATGCTTAAAAAAATAATCCGATATTCCCTGTTTCAGGGGTTTTTTCCTAGAATAAATAGAATACGAGTACCAACGTTTATATGTATATATAACAAACTTTTTGATAATGGTTCACGGACCATAAAGTTTTGTTGAATTTAATTTTTTTGGTGAGGAAGGATCGGAATATATTTAAGTACTTATAATAATTGTTTCTTATGAATGGTACGTTTTTTCTGTAAAATTGTATTGAATTATACTAAGGTTTTTTGAATATCGACCTTCTCTTATATCTTAAACAATAATATATTTTTTTTAGAGCACGTAGAATAGAATACTCAAACTTTTCTTAGTTTTGAACTTTGTTAAGTGACTTCTGAAGAAGTCAGACGAGAGACATGTATCTAAATATAGCCTATGTATAAAAATATTTACTTTTGATAAAGGTACTAAATAAAAAGCTAATCAAACTTTATTTTACATAACATTTAAATCCAATGCGTGGTTCTGTTCGCTTTGGTTTCCATTTAATGAAGCATATTATAAATAAAGAAACTTCTTTAGGCGCGTAGTAGTAAAATTTCTAGGCCTCGTCATGGAGTTAGGCGACGATTTTGGTATCTTTGAATATTGTCTAAGAAGTTTCACTTCTGACACGTGTGCTCGGCAAACACGCTCTTTTTTCTATTCTAGTACTATTTTTTAACTAGCTTAACTAATTTAAATTTTATTTCCTTTCTGTATTTCATATGCATATAATATAATTTCACAGAACCAATAGTTAATCGTTGAAAAAAACAATAGAATAGGATAATCCGCACGAAGCTAACACATGCAGCCGGCTTCTCAGCTTGACTGCGCAATTGTTCCGTCAATACATAAAGCGGTTAATGGCCGTGAGTGTTTGCGGTTGATGTCGTGATTCTCTATCGAGTAATGCTCTAATATTACTCATAAATACTAAATACTCCTCATAATAATATTCCTCATAAATAACTTAATGGAGGTGAGATTTTGCTGTAGTTGGATGTTGGATTGAAGATTTGAACATTCTTTAAACGGTTATTGTATCTGCGTGAAAAATAGCTGACTTTAGAAGTGTGTGTTAATAGGACATAATTTTTTGTATATTCTAGTTGGTGTTGTTCTTAACTTCGTTTTGATTGGTTAATAATATTTCTATCTATTCGATTGACTATGTTTATCCTACTTTTTTCCTTATATACTTGTGTGATATTTGTATTAGGTAATACAATGGAAAGTTCGAATATCATTCAAACATTAGTAAGTTAGGTAGACATACCTTTCTAGCTTATTATTTTTTATCTCAGTAGGTATATGAAACCTAAAGATTTTATAAGATAGAAAATCTAGTAAAGCAAATCGTTCCCAAGTGGGTTGTATAAGAGAATAGTATCATTACATAAGATGACTTGCTTTATCCACAGCTGATGTGGAGTCCACGTACAATCGAACGACTCTATTCCCGATAAATACCACGTATTTGATACTGTGATGATGCTAATTGGGTTTTAATTCTGCGGTGTGTCGAATGCGCGAGCGTTAACGGCAATTAGAATGGTGTGTTTGATTTTGTTCAATGGAAAATAAAGCATTTGTTTATTAAAATGCTACAAATATAGAGAAGTGTAAGGCATTTCTTTAAGGCTTCTCTCTAAGGAAATAAACTATAATTAATCATAATCAATAGGTTATATTTTATAAGTCGTCCTTTCTCTTAATAGCAGTAAGAGCAAGTTTCGCAAACTGAGCAAAATACATGTTTTGAGTGACTTCACAAAATATAAACCTTTACCTTCATTCAACTAAAATGAATATAAAACAAGGTATCAAGAGAACGTAGCATAGACAAAACTCGCTCACGAAACTCTAAATATTTCATACACAACGTTCTATGATACTGAATTTTTAAGTTTTAAGAAATTGAGATGACGTTTAAAACGCCGTAGGTGCCCGTACATAGAGTATGAGGGCACTTAGCACCCATTTTGTAGACTACGTCATAAGTTATATCGCCTTTACAGTGTACGATCGTTGTACGATGTTTATGCGGTTTTATAAAGAGGATAAATTCGTTTGGAATGCAACTAGCTTGGTGTAGCTTGGTGGTGCTACACAAGTTGAAATTGAAAAAAATTCTAAAGATTTTAAACAACTTCTTAGGACAATATATTAATTTAGAATGAGTAAAATTTAGTGTCTCTATAAATTATACTGTTGGCTCTAGATAAACAGTATAATATAGATTCTAGATGACAAAGGTTTTTTTACCAGATAATTCAATATCAGTTGTTTGTCAGATAACTATAATACTTGATAATACTTGTAAACTTATTAAACTGTATTGAACTCGCTGTTAACATAAAAATAAATGAATTCTCTTATCGCGTCGTGTAAACAAGTCTAGGTGACCTAAAATGAAGTGCGCTAAATGGCGTTCAACTATAAGACTTTTTCGTGACGAGCCATCTTAATTCTTCATCTAAGTGGAGAGCGTGTGACGTCTAAAAACTCATTTATTTTTAATGGTATTTGATGAAAACTCAAGTAATGGACCTTGATAGTCTGTTAGGTGAAAGTGTTTTGTAAAGTAAAAGTAAGTGTGTCGTGTTGCTTATATCTTACATTATTATACGTTGCTCGTGTTGTTAGGAATTGGAAGGACTGTTATTTGCAGATTTGTTGCCAGTTTAATGGTATTGAATTGAGTTGGCGTTGCTGAGAAAAATAAAATTAAAGAATTATTCCTGTTTTCGAAATAAGCATAAAACAATCATGTTAGTTTTTATAATTAATTAATTGAATTCTCTTCAACCATATAAAATATTTTTATAGGGGCCGATTTTTCAATGCTTGGATAAAACTTTTTCGTCGAATAATGTATAAAACTACCATTTTAAAAAACGTATTCTAATTGCCCGTATTTGACAGTTTACGTGACATTTTAATATTATCGTGTAATACTTTATTGGACGGATAAGTTTTATCCAAGCATTGAAAAATCGGCCCTAAATAACAATAAAGAGCGTTTTTGTAATGAATATTTATGCAAATTCCATCCAATTATTGTACGAGAGAATTTTTATAATATCATATTGCGTCATTGACACGAATCCATTAGGCTAATGCAATGTTAGTCGATGTAAACGACACTCAATCTACAAGCAATCGAGCTAAAATAAGGGTCTTCGAGGAATTGATATCAGGTTATTGGTGAGTAATTGTGCAGCCTCCTTGTACGGATGTTAAAAAATAATATTTTCGGGAGTGCAAATCGATTGTTTTTAAGTAAAAGCATGATTTTTGGGATAGCAGTTTGTGATAGGAACATCAAAAGTGGAATGCAAAACGTCATTCCACTTTTGATGTTCCTTATGCATGGTACATTATTTGTGCATCTATTTATTTATTTATTAATTTAATTAAAATTATTACTTTAGATTGGATGCATTAACGATTAAAACTAGTAAAGGAATAACTATTCGGCATCATATTATTGAAGGTAACCGATCGTAATCCGAATTGATATCGTAATATATAGAATTAAGTTTTATATTTTGCACACCAGAATGCTTCTAAATATACTATGCAACCCGAAATACGCACGCTTACTTTTAACAATAACAAATACAATACCGTTTTCTAAGTTTTTTTATTTCTCATGCGCGTTATTGATCTATAAATAAACACGTTCCACTCATTTCCTTTGCAATAAAAGAAACTGTTATGATAACTTTTATAATAACTTACGTAGCATCTGCTTTTAAATGAGCTTGAGGCACTCGTATAGGTAATAACTTCAATGTTAGCGAAAGGAAAAAATAATTATTGAATGTATATGTAAGTAGGCCTAATTGGTTTTTATTAAGTGGGTGTAATGAAGTTGTTGAGAATGAAATGATTATATTATTAATTGGATATATAACTATTTATGATTCAATTATGGGCCTTTAATACGACTCGTCGGATTTCAATTAGACGCTCTTATTAATGATATTCTGCGAATAAGTAATGAGATAATTGTATATTTTGTCTTAGGGTTGATTTTCAATCACTGTTACACTATTAATGAGTTTTGTATTCGTCGTTTTCTCTGCTTTATAAATGAGATATCGATTTATTTATTATTCGAAATATATTCATGAACTACCAATTTTTTTTAAAGTTCAAGAATTAGGCATACTTGCAACATGTAATTAAAAAAAAATACATGCTTTTAGTTGTCATTAAAATCTATTGATTTCAATGTAAATATCATAGACGATTAAAATGGAAATGTAAAACTTGGCTTACTACCACACAGAAAAACATATTAAAATTCGATCCATGAATCTTCACCACCATAATATATAATTGAGCGCTAATCTGGAAATTCTATTTAGACAAGCATTGCATGGTGTGCAAACATGGCGCCTTGTGCTTTGATAAATGTTTCTGGTTATGAAATAGCCGCGAATAACAACGATATGACCCATTAACCCCTTTATTTGAATAAGTTTGACGAAAAGGATTGCATTTTAAGCTCCTCTTGATATCTAGGTAATTTTACAAGATTTCCAAATACAGTTATTTTACCAATAGACTGAACCGATTTTTATTTAAATGAAAACACACGGGAGGCGCCAGCTTTCAAATAATAATAGAATCATTAGAATTTGTTCAGCCAATCGAAAGTTCTAAGATAACAAACCCAAAAAAATTGAGTGAATAGTGACTCTCCTCCTTTTTTTAACGTCGGTTGAAAAGTCTTTACATAAATCATCGTATAGCTATAGGCTATACTACGAAATATTATTACGTATTCTTTGGTTATACATCTCGGCGTGATCGAGTCCTATTGAATAGTTTCTATTTGAATTGAAAACACTTGAGCTCGGCTTGTTGAATGGGGAAATATAGGATGCATGTATCCCCTTTATCGTGTTCCAACGAACAATTTGTAGGTTTGAGAATATGTTGTTATAGTAACAATTAACCAATATTTTTATCAGAGAACTGCTTTAAAAAGCAGCAGTCGCTTTTTGGTTGGAGTGACCCGGAATAAAAAAATAGACTATGCAAAGAAAACCATAAATCGGTAAATACTTGAATTAAGAATAAAAATATATTTAGCATTATAATGATTGATTAATTTAACTTTTTTTTTTTCAAATTATTTCATTGATTATTTTTTAGCGTTTAATATGGTAATTATTTAATTTTCATTTCAATTGCCGTTTTATCAAACTATAAGCCTATAACACTATGAATAAAATATAGCCAGACAATATTACCTCTCCAAAGAAGAGCAGGAATGTTCTAGATCCATCAATAATAATTGATGAGCAAATCGTAGTACGGCCACCTGGCGGCCCCTCATTGCCGGCCATAATGCAGCGTGGTATAACCCGGATAAATTGGGTGTACACTAGCTGCGTGCGTAATGGGCTGCTATATGATTTAGACGGATTATATCGTCGTTACGCCGCGTTGTGATGGTGTGTAAGGCGAATTTGCATTGTGTTGAATATTTTTTCTTCCTTGATGTATGTAGAGTATGTGTATGCGTATTGTTTACGCCACTTAATGGATGGGATTTAGATTGAATCATGTACAATTTCAAATTAATTCATTTGACAATAACTTTTTATCTAGATTTTTTTATATAAATTACACCTACCTATGTAGTTTATCTACATATTACATATACATGTTACATATATAGTGCATAAATCTTGGAATTCTTTCCGATGATTTGTAATCGATGTGGGTATGACTATTCGCACTAATCTACGATCTCTTCAACTCGGCCGGTTTATCCGCACTTCATACGCGAGGGGCGATGTAAACAAGCTCCAAATGCAAACGCCATTTAGATATCGCCGGCCGATATCACGACCGTTGGCTTGACGTGCTTTTTGTTAGGTGTTACCCGTGTTTGTATACAAGTTATCTAGGGGAGTCGTAATCTTGTCTTTGAACTATTGGTACCAAAGTACCACTTTGGTACTTTTATTGGCGATTTTATAAAAAAAAATCGGTTAGAAAATGAGAGATAACTTGTTGCCTTTACTGGCCATAGTTATAAAAACGCATATAATAAATATTTTTTTTCGTAATGAATCGAATTTATGTAAAGCTTTGAGCTTTTTTAAAAGTTGAAGTTTGTAGGTAATTATTATGTTGTATAAATACATAGTTTCTGTAACACCCATTAAGTGATGTCCCGTGTCCCCTAGTGGGGTAAGGAGCAGATGCATTGTACATCTGTTTCACTGATCGATTTTCTTTAGGGACAAGTATAGGTGATCAGCCTTCTGTGTCCTACCAGACCAAGATATTGTTTATTTTTCTTCGTCTCCACCGGAAATCGGACCCAGGACCCCTCGGTTCTACTCTTACGCGTCAACCACTGTACCAAGGAGGCGATAACACCCATTAGTACCTGACATTAAGAGCGCAAATGCTATAAATTAAACCGCCTAAAAAATATTACAAACGAGCGTCTTCGTGCGCTTCAAATTTACATACAAAATTAGCTTTAACGCTCGTACATATTATTTGGAAGGAGTTGTCGTGATTTACTGCAATACCAATGAACAATCTGCCATATTTCACGCTAACTAATAGCAGCTATATCTCAAAGGAATTAAAAGTGAAACCAGTGTAAGTGGTGACAGTCAATCAAACGGGATTGTGCGTTCGCCCGCGGTTTGAGATGAGGAACACCTGTACGCACTAATTACCCACGGCTAATTATAAATTGTAGCTATATGTTATGCTTAACTTTGAGCGAGATCGACCCTTGACCCCGGTTGTGTTTTGAATCGACTTACGTGTAAGCCCTCAAAGAAGATACATAGTATGTTTTTGTTGTAGATAACTGATGAGGCTTTGGCCCTTTAAATAACTTCTTGCTTACAACCTCATTATTTTCCAAAATACTAAAGTCTGATGACATTTTGTACCTAGTAGCAGTAATGTGCTAGCAAAAGTTAATATCCGATATTCGACTTCGGTTCGAAGCTTTATTGAAACAATTGATATACGGGCAAAAATACTATCGTTGTCTTCGTATTTAGTAAGGGCCGATTTTTCAATGCTTGGATAAAACTTCTCCGTCCAACAAAGTATTAAACGATACTATTAAAATGTCACGTAAACTGTCATCAAATACGGACAATTAGAATACGTTTTTAAAATGGCAGTTTTATACATTACTCGATGAATAAGTTTTAACCAACGATTGAAAAATCAGCCCTAAATTAAAGTAAATACTTTTAATTACGTATTTATATGGATGTAGAAAAGCTTTATAACACCAATAAGATTCAATTTATTTACCCGAACTTCTTACATAGTATTATACAAAGTATAGGTGTTTATACAAAGTATAAACTATTGCCTGAGGCTTTGTTATTGTGGCCTATTTCGTCTAATTAGGAGATATTAGTGCTCATTTACGTTATATAAGAGACCTTCGTGCAAATTTTCATGCTTCTAAACCCTAGTTATATAAATGACTCAGATTAATATTTTGTGTAGATACTAATTTATACGAAATTACTGGACCTATTTAAAATATTGTCTTACCTTTCTAGATAATAATGTATTTTGAACGAATAATATCGGGCTCTTATTTACTACTAGCTGCTTCGCGCGGTTTCACCCCCGTGGCTCCACTCCTGTTGGCCGTAGCGTGATGATATACAGCCTATAACCTTCCTCGATAAATGAGCTATCTTACACCGAAAGAATTTTTCCAATTGGACCAGTAGTTCCCGAGATTAGCGCGTTCAAACAAACAAACAAACAAACTCTTCAGCTTTATAATATTAGTAAAGGTGTATCCCGATCAAGACCATTCTTTAGTATAAAGTTTATGCCAATCCTTATTGTAGATTATAAAGAAACGAAAACTGATCAAAGAAACTAATCGTTTGAAATTGAAGCAAAAACTACGTGAGTTGTTTAAGTTTTAAAGAAAAACGGGATCGGTGAAGTCAAACTATAATTGTAAAACTTGCGAGTTTAAACTGTGCCATGGCTTTTATATCGTTGCTATTTAATTGAACTAGAAGCATCTGGTGGTCGAAATTCCTGGGAAGTTGTGATCAATACTGCTTTTAATGATTCACCTGAATTTCTTGATATTAATGATGTGTATTGCCATGCAGAAATTGCGATAGGAATCATTGCAATATGTTCAAGTTAAATTTTAAAATAATCTGTATTAATAGATATAATAAAAGTAATTTTAAAATAATGTGATAAAATACCATGTCAATTGGGCAGGTTAAAAAAAGTAAATGTAATGCAATACTTTTGAAATGGTACTTAGAAATGATGGCTTTAGCTTCTATTATTATCCAATTATTATGAGTACCACTTGTATGCATAGGTATAACCCTAATTAGTATGAATTTAGTTATTTGTAAGTTAGATTCTCTACAAGATATCTCGCGAGTTGTAATATCGTAGCTGCTGTTAGAAGGAATAATAATTCTCATATTATTAAAGCGAATACCTCGCAGTGAAGATTCTTATTCAAATAATTATTTGCATGTAAAATCAAAACGATAAACAATATTATAAATTCGATGGTATGTATGAACGTGGAATTGATAAGTTTTTTTCCTTTTTCACGCAAAAGTAATGAACTGAATTGACTTTGTTCGATTCGATTTGAAATGTGTATGCTTTGTGGTGTAATGCAAGTCTTTGTCTGATACCACGTTAGATTAGTCACTGTCTTCAAATAATATGATTTCGACTTTAACAAGGATTCCTAACGTAGATAGTTTACTAATTGTGAGACATGTTCTAAAAGACTTTTAACGTCGTTATTTTCCATTCCGGCAAAAGGCTAAAAAGGAAATTTATAGATATTACACAGACTTATTCTACTCTCAATTAACAAGAAATCCGCAGCGAAGATTTCCTCTGCAAAAGAACCGCGGATTTTAATTTTTATTCGGATTTTCGGAGGCAAAAAATTTCACGGTTCACCGCTCACTTATTTGTCTCAAGGTTTCCTTGTATCTGTTTTCGTAAAGCTTCTTTCGTTGGATCCGACAAAAAATGGGAAAATCGGTGCTTGGAGATTTATTTCGGCGAGTTATATCACTATGGATTATGCGATGCTATTAATTTTAAATTACAACGCTATTATGCTATGATAACAGCTAAAGCGAATGATCATGCTTTAATGTATAGAGTTTTAATTGAAATATTGAAATGGAAACAAATGCAGTTATACAGTACTGTCCAATATCTTTTTATGTTAGTATTCTAAAAAGTAAATGGCATAAGAATAATCCAAGAAAATATAAAACTTGAATAGACTTAAAAGTTCTGTTTTCGACGAAAAAAGCGCGTGTTATGTGTAAAGTTTTTCAGAAAAGTTCGAACTATCTCCGTATAAAAATTCATGAAGTTCGTTTAGTAAATATTTTGTGTTGTTTGTAGTTATTTTATAGAATACTATTACAAGTATCATATAGATGAATTGTTTCATAATAAATCGTTCAAATATCAAGTTATACCTGTATCGAGTTTCCTCTAGTTGCCAATCACGGTCGAAGCCGATGCGCAGCTGAAAGAAAACCACAACTGACAACAAGATTATCAAGTTATACACTTCAAAAGGGCACGAGGCAAATTGCCTTTTTAATTCATTGCCCGCGAAGATAGATTCACCAGTTTTTTGGGTATCAAATACGATTATATTGTCACGCTGTATATAATTCATTCGGCATTTCGTGCGGATTATTTGAGACGGGAAAGGTACATTTTGAATTCTTGTTTTTTGTGTGTTTTTAAAACGTCGTAGCGTTTGTTATGTTTTTGATAATAATTCATTTATTTTTAATAATTCAGAATAAATCAATAGTAGAGAAGTGTGATATTTAAATCGCATCAAACCAGTGTGCTCAAATAATACGTAGAAATAATAGTTTGATTTTTCACAGCGTTTTTTTGTAGAAATGTCGCTTTTACGTCAATGTAATAAAATCATATTATCGTTGAGAGTCTCAGTCGAATGGAATAGAATTTGGGAATCCTCATTGGCTTATACGATTTCGTAAAAATAATCGCAAGATTATTAAATAAAATAGCTTACATAATTCGATAAAAGTATTTGTATTGAACGTTGAAAATATTTTTGTATAATATAATTATTATGAACATATCAAAATGTATATTTATAACTAAAATTATAATTAAAGCAAGCGTTTATTTATAAATATTTGAATCTTAATCTTAATACTATTATAAAGGCGAAAGTTTGTAAGGATGTATGGATGTATGGATGTTTGTTACTCTTTCACGTAAAAACTACTGAACCGATTACAATGAAATTTAGCACACATATAGAGGGTAACTTGGATTAACACATAGGATAGGTTTTATCCCGGAAATCCCATCCCGGAACGGGAACTATACGGGTTTTCCTTTGAAAACGCGGGCGAAGCCGCGGGCGGAAATCTAGTCAATAATATAATTGTATGCTACAAATCATAGCAAAAATACCATATCTACAATTCGATATCTAAATCACTTTGTTCATATCGTATGAATATTTAAAACATCGATGCATAGATTATGCTACAAAGCGATAAAGTATCTTCACGACAACAACTAGGCACGAGCTACGAATACAATTAAAGAGTTTATTTGCTTCGGCATCGTAAATGACGATGTAAACGATTCAGATTATCCGTTCTGGGAATAAGCCAACTTTCCGTGAATTTCTTAATTTTGCTTGAAAAAAGAACAAAAGATAAAATGTAGGCATGTTGCACGCCCGTGCTACGTAAAGGCTTAAATACGCTTTTTATTTCGTATTCCGTTCAATAACATTCGCACGTATAAGAATGTATTGTTCAGTATCGTATAAGGTTTCGTTGTTAAGGTTTTTCATTTGTTTGAAATTGACTAAATATAAAAACTATTTTGTTCTGCTTGACATTTTAAGGGCAAATTTACATTTTTTAATCACCACTTGAATATATTAAAATAATAAAATATTAAATTGATACTATGAGACTGTATTCAGACACGAAACATGATAATAATTAATATTTATAAACTGTCATTGACAAGTTAACGTGTACGCCCAGCGTCGACAAAGGCCTTTAAAGAGATTTTACCATTTTAATTATAGTAACCCACTTATGACTTAAAGGTTTCATTCAGATACAGTAGCAACAAAAGCAGTTAATTGAAACAGTGCGAGACACATTTTAGCAGAGCTACGGGCTACGGGCGGCGTCAGCGTCAGTGCTACGAGGTTCTCCGCGTAGACCGCACGCGGCTACGGCGTAGCGGATACGTAGGACGGTTTCAGTGAAACGTGTTTAAATGTAATGTGAAAGTGAATATAGTACGGAATCGGAATGCGCATTTTTTTTTCTTTCCTGTCATGTGAAGTGAGGTTCGGTGTTACTAAGTCAAGAGAAAATATTTAAACATTTTTTTTATGAAATGTTTAATCAAATCGGCCAGCACGCATGTGCTTTTCCGTCAATTACCTACGCATAATAAAGTTTCTTAATTATTTTTTAACTATGGTACCTTCGTATATGGACGTTGTTTCGATAGGCGAGTTCTAGGAAAGTATCGATTTTTCTTGATGGTTTTCATTCTTTAATGGTTTTTTATTATGATGTAGATTGTAGGTACTTACAAATGATGGTAGTTTTTCTTTAAATTGACCTCGTAATTATTGGGAAAGTTTTTATGTGTCAATTAAATATGAATTGATTAATGGGCTTCAGTAATTACCACGATTAGTTATAGTCTACTATCTACTTTGTGTCTTAATACTAATGGTAATAAATAAATATAATGGAATACATTATGGACAAATTATTGTATGTATTTGTATAGTGAATTATATGGACGAATAATTTTATCGCCTGCGCATAATTTTTAGAATAACTTCATACTATGAATAAAATTTCCTATTTATTTCTAATTATATTGATGAAATGACCGATATTCTATGTAGCATCGTAACACTCTTGATAGCTAAGAAAATCTTTATAAGGTGAAATGATAAGAAATAGTAGTTTTATATTTAATGGATGGCAATTTTTTCTCGAATATTCCATTTACTAGGGATTTGACAGACTAATAGCTAACATTTAACCTAAATCAATTGGGTAAAGATTTTATCTAAATGTTGAACAAATTGTTGTCAAGGTTTTAGAGATGGAAACTTATATTTATAATAATACAGAAAATATCATAGCTTGGACTTGTTACTGAATAAATAAATGTATATGGAAATTCATTCCTTTTTAGTTGAATTATAAATTAGATATATAGGTTAATAGGAAACGATATTTTTTTTTCGTCTTTATCTTCATATTATTATTTACTAGCTTCCTCCCGCGGCTTCGCCCGCGAGGTGTTTTGATAAAAAGTAGCCTATGTTCTTTCTCAGGGTCTAAAGATTGTCTGTGCCAAATGTCATCAAAATTGGTTGAGAGGTTTAAGCGAGAAAGCGTAACAGACAGACAGACAGAGTTACTTTCACATTTATATTATTAAGTAGGGATTACTGTAAAAGGATTAATTTAGTTTAAGCTCTCACTATTAAATCATCAGAGTTCTTAATCAAAGTAAATAATTAAATGGTCAGTCAAAATCAGTAATGAAAATTATGTTAATTTGAATAAATATATCATTACTACAGAGGGAATTTATCGCTACTTAATTACATTAAAAGGCTTAAAAATGCATATCGCGACCACTGGACGATTAAAGTTTTAATTTACATTTGATGTTAATAATTTTAATTAAATTGTGTGCAATCATTATGATACTATCGTATGCCTTTTTGCAGATATTACTCAGGTTTATATTGAATGACTTATTAGTTTATATACACGAATGGATGTGGTCATAATCGCTTAACATGTTACATGTTTTTAGAATTATAATACAGTCCAACGTAAAGTAAAAAAATAGTGTTCCACTTACACAAAGGGTAAAGACAATTATCATAGCGGTGTAGGGTTTACGATATACTCATATATAAAGCTAAGAAATCCTTTGTGCAAAAAGAATGAAAGAGTTTTAAGCTCTAAGCAATTCTTCACGTAATGTTTAGGTCAGGGCCAGGTTTCATTGTGATCACAGTATGTATTCTTTTCAACTGTGCTTGTGTTGGTCGATATGCCAACAACACGCAACAGACTATATATTATATGTATAGGTATATATATTATAGTTATTGTTTACTGCTGAACAATATTCGGATATGGTTGTCGAATGTTGGTGTTTTTGTTAGAGGTACTTTTGCGTTTTGTTACAGGTCCCGAATGTAAACGAAATATGAATGAAGTTGACGTTTTCCGAATGGCTAGTTCTTTGTTTGGAAGTAGTAGTTTTTCTGTTGTATGTTTACGCTAATAATTGTTCTTA
>CAJQZN010037097.1:0-10158 GCA_907164685.1 Colias eurytheme | reverse complement strand
ACAGTAGTACCCACCTCAACGCTTCGCTTATGAGGCGTGCAAAACACCTTCAGCTATTGTTGAAAGTAGCCGAAAGAATTCTTAACGTTTGAAGTACGTAAGAAGTAAGTCGGTGGTCAGTAAGATTACAAAGGCGCGTCGGCTCGCAAACAAACAAACATCCATTTATGCTCTAGTGCATATCCATTACATGCAACAATTGAATATCTAAATCCCGGCTAATACTTCTGTACAAACAACTTAGACGCCGAAATCTGTGTCCAGCGTTGGTGAAAAAATCGGCGCCTTATAGTGCTTCGCTGCTTCTGAAAGCCGCAGTTATTTGTCAAAGAAATACATATATTTGAATACTTGATATTGACCAGAAAACTTAATAAAATATAAAATTAATTTGACCAGAGATTTTCATGAATCAGACACGAAGAATAAGGGTATGGATAAGAATGAAGCAGATATTAAGTTATGTAGATAGGTTATGTTGTCGTTCATGATAATTTCATATGAAATAAAAATTGGCCTGGATTGGATACACAAATGGAGTTAACTAAAATTACATAAGGAAAAACACTTATTTTTCATTATCAAAAGATAAAATAAAATTAGTTTACTCTACTTATGTAAAGTATGAGACAGAGCTTCAATATCATCAAAGGCATAAGAATACTAAATTGTGTATTATTTATTAATAAGAACAACATTGGTATAAAATAATTAACTTATTAAACGTAAGCATTGATCGGTTGTAGGATAACACGGTTTTATAAAAATGGTGTAGGTACCTACCTAAGTAAGAACATTTGCAACTTGTTTTTTTTTTTGTATCATATTGTTGTTGTCCAAAGTGTTATGCTTTGAATTACACATCCTTGATCAATTTTTCCTGGTCTCTAATGTCGAGTGTGGGTGAAGATTGTATGGGCAATTATTTCATTTAAATTTCTTGAAGCGTTCCACAAATCTATTCATTTCGATTTCATTCAAATAAGGATCAAATTTCGTAAATTTAGGGGATATTTTTGTAAAACTGTGTAGGCAAATTATATCAAATGTTTATCACACCATTATTGTCACTGGACAATGTATACTTACCTACATAAATAATGATATTTTGTTGTGTTAATTTTATGGTTAATAACTTATCATACAATTACCATTGATTGCAGTCTTCAAAGCAAGCGTGGCTACGAGCTAACAGGCATTTAAGGCGCTACCCGGCAATTTCGACTATGTTCAACCTCTATAAAGTCTGGTACAACATAAAGCACAATACCGAAAAAAATATATAAAATAGGATGGTCTTTGATCTTTAATTGCTCGCGAGCACTTTTTTCCAAAGTTAATAGATTTCTAGAAAAAAAATGTGCCGTGGTCATCGATTTTTCCGCAAATACTCTATAAACTTCTTAACCTGCTGACTTAGAGCTCTGAAAATTTTATGTTTAATAAATTATCAGTTACACAACAGTCCCTGACGAGGATTTTTTGTTTCACTGATTGGTATCTTTTTAAATACAAAATGCGAGGAAAAAAGAAGGTGCAGCGGGAGAGGTTTGAGATGCGTCAAGTATGGTCAAGGTTATTAGCGCATGTATAAGCCTTAAACATCATAGCAAGCGTGACAACGAACTATCAAGCATTTAAACTCCGAATGCATAAGAAGCAAAAATAATCAAGATCCAAATTACTAATACCTACTTACCTTAAGGTAAATCGCCTCCTCGGTACAGTGGTTGACGCGTGAGCGTAACACCGAGGGGTCCTGGGTTCGATTCCCGGTGGAGAAGAAGAAAAAAAAATGTCTTGGTCTGGTAGGACACAGAAGGCTGATCACTTACTTGTCCCTAAAGAAAAGCGATCAGTGAAACGGATGTATAAATTATAATGCATCTGCCCCTTACCCCACAAGGGGACATGGGACTTCACTACCTTAAGGTAAATCCTACTCGTGTTAAATCCAACACTACAAAAACACGTCATATATATGTGACTCCATCGCCCATTTATTTATAATGACAATAAAACCGGCCAAGTGCGAGTCGGGCTCGCGCACAAAGGGTTCCGTAGCAGCAAATATAATAAATTACAGTTAAATCAACCTATCTCAAAAACTATAAGAGATACTTTGATCAAACCAAAAATCGTTGAAAGAGTTAATTAGCATGCATCACCTCTATTTTTTTTAGAATTTTATACCCCGTAGTTATAAAAATAGAGGGGGGGGGACATACTTTTTACGACTTTGAGAGCTGATATCTCAAAAACCGTTCACTTTAAGAAAAATGTTTTTTAGAAAACTTTATATCATTTTAAAAGACCTTTCCATTGATACCCCACACGGGTATGTACATCGAAAAAAAAAATTTCATCCCTCAGTTACATGTATGGGGGGCCCCACCCCCAATTCTTTTTTTTACTATTTAGTGTCATATTTTTGTAGCGGTTCATACAACACATATTCCCATCAAATTTCATCACTGTAGTACTTATAGTTTCCGAGTAAATCGGCTGTGACAGACGGACAGACGGACAGACGGACAGACGGACATGACGAAACTATAAGGGTTCCGTTTTTGCCATTTTGGCTACGGAACCCTAAAAATGGCCAACACACGCACTTGCAAGATTTCAATCGCTATTGTATTATATAACGCTGTGGGCGTACTTAACCACAGATCAACCCTTTGTACGACAAGATGGCTGACGGTAAACATTGTTTCGGATTACATTTAATTATAGTATTTATAGTACTCTTGTAATGACCAATGGGATCTCTGTGTCACTGCGATTTCAATCTTTTATAACCTTAGAAATGAAGGAAAATAAACACTTATAACTACGGAGCAAATTAAAATTTTATATAGTTGGCCTTATCATAATAATTAACGCAAAACAATCATAGAGAATACTAGAGGAAAATTTCAGATAAAAATCTGGAAAAAGCAGGGAGTAGGAAGTACAATTTAACAGCGAACATGAAACCTTAAAAATCCCAACCTACTCTTTCTGTACACCGGAAAAACTTTCCTTTCTTTTAAGGTCAATGTCATTCCCAAGCACTTGTATTTAAGCAGCACTACCTCATCAAATAAGGTATATGTTTCCTTGTTTGCATAATCAAGAGAAGGCACCTAATGTGTCCCCAAAGGCTCAAAGCCTATGATGTAAGGCACCTCTTCATATATCCTCAAATTATTCAAAATACGTGGACCATACCTAACAACCAGGTAACGATTTTGCTCTAAAAACCTGGCATTTTAATGTGTCCCCAACTCCACAACAATACCTTTGAACATAGCCATCCGCCACTCGTCTTGGGAGGTTTCGGCACTTTGTCGGATTATCCCTGCATTCAATAACTTTGTAGACAGTATCGCTCGTACAAGTCTACGTCTCGCCTTACAATACATGCAATTCTTTTTTGCCTGATTAACCACTTATTTCAGTGCGATAAACAATGTTCATTACGGTTCTGAGGAATATTTTTAACGTGGTAAGTAAACGATCACCTGCATAAATTGTTTACTATAAAAATACTTCAGAGTACTTTGCCAAGGTCAGTAAATTAACTTTGTATTTTTAATAGAGTAATTCTGTATTGTGTATAATATGGTCGTACCAGAAGTAAACAATTAAAAATAAGAAAAATAGAAGGCAACGTAACAATTTAGGTATTGATATAAGTTATGCTTATGCCTATGATAATGAAATAGCCATTATCTCATTAACACATGATACTAATGGCACTAATGGTGAGAAGCTTGTGCCCAAAAGCCAAAAGTTAAGAGTGGTAATTTAATTAATAAATCATTTTCTAAAGATCCTAGCGAATAGTAGATATTAATTATGATTTGTACAACAACTATATTCACATACATCACGTCTATTTCAAATTTCAAATGCACAGTGACAATAAAATCAACTTCAATGATGCCACACGCGAACGCAACATCATTACTTCTCAAATAAAGCGTCCATTCGCTCTTCTTACGAATTTCTTTGATCGCAACTAGAAAGTATTCGTGTAACACGAGCTTAATTATCAATTGAAAATCTCGTAATGATTCAAGTGTGGATCCTCGGTAGCACAAAGCTGGTCTTCAAAGCGTCGGCCCGTTTGATACGGAACCGCAGCGGTCAATGCAAACGGTCTCTTTTAAGTATAGCCAATTCAATTGAAGGATTTGAGGTGTTAAATGAAAAGCAATCAGGGTTTCGTATATTTTGCATTGAACAATGACAACGGTAAAGATGAAGTAAATATGGCTGGAGATATGTTTGGATGTTTTCAAATAGAAGCGTCAGGTTTTCGCGTAAGGTACGCTGCGTGAATTAATTATGGACTATGAAATTATAAAAATGACTAGATCCTACGTTCTATATTGTTCAGTATATAGCAATTTCAGGAAACTCAGTTATTATATATATAATAATAGGTAATTCTGATAAAATCAGGAAAATGGAAGCTAAAACTAAGTGAGTAAAGTGAACGAAAAAGCTTTTCTTTCAGGTAAAACATGGGTAAATCCGAATCACTATAATTTATTCGGAAATCGTAATTACACATACCTATAGTGATTTATTCAACATTCCTGGGATTCGTCAAGACCGTACGTAGATTGGAGCGGTGCTCCTGACAGCGGGAGTTGAACCTCAGACCTCACTGTCACTGCATCACCAGTACTGGCGGCAAAACAAGCATTGAACAGTTTAGTTTTTATTTACATTACGTTAATGCATTAGAACTGTATTAGGTAAAAGTATAGAACGCGGTTTCTTTTATTCCAACTTCGAATAGCATATAACAAGTCACAAGAGGACAATAAATTTACCTTATAATATAATATGTATCTTGGTTATAATATATTGAGATTAGAATTGTGTTAGAATCTTGTCTTTAATATAGAGTGGAGTCCGTTTCTTGTTTGAATTGTTTTAACATACTAATATATCACCACCAACATGTACCTACCTATAATCAAGCCAAATCATTGCTTTTCAGCAAACCTGCATAATAATAATTATGCTACGTGATACAACGGGACAATAAATCAATTGAAGAACAAGATACTTTAACCTCTTAAACCATCCATTCCATCATATTCTACATTCTTCATGCTCTTCAAAAATAAAGAACCTGCTTCTGCGGACGGTACATGCGCACACGCATGGGAACAGGAGCTTGCCGCGCGCAGCGTGACGCCAATCTGTTGGGATCATCTGGCTGTCTGTCACTGCAACGAAAAACAAACGTTATCAACGTTGCCTGTTAACTTAACTATATAAATATCTGATTGAAATGTCTTACGTTTAATGCATCATAGAATCTATAAAAATGGGTTGTTTATTGTGTGTGTAATAGTTTGTACAACTGTCCAAAAAGGGGGTAATGTTATGTTTAATTAAATGTAATATAGTGTGAAGAATACCACATAACCAAACACCTTAATATATAGCCAGAAATATATACATTTTATGATTTCAATTACTTACTACAATCGTGCATTCAGGTAAAACAAATAAATATATGAGCTGGTTATTTAACTGGACGTAGGTACCTACCTATCTTTTTACTATGGTATAAAGGCACATTTAAAATGTATGTAATCAAGAAATTAAAACAATCTAAGTTACAGTGCGTTTATTTATTTCATCATAATTTTAAAGAATCAATGCAATAAACATAATCTCAGTTCCCAGTCTTATTCAACTCGCCCTTATCTTTCAACTTCTTTTTCATCTTCTCGATTTGTTCCTTCTGTTTATTGAAAAAGTACAGTTCCTCTTGCGCAGCTCCGTACTCCCCGAGACCTCCTCCGGATTCCCTCACAGATCCCCCCGCACCACCCCCCTTACCAGCCCCTCTCCCAGGGGAACCACTGGGACTACAGAAATTTACGTGTGACATATAAAAATTCCCATTTTGTACCTTTACTCTATGGACAAAACGGGAAAACATCACGTGAAATATTTTTGTGTTTTTCTAATTATTATAATTTATGATTATATTGACTTTGACGTTTGTGTTATGTTATTTTTGAGTTTGTCAGATTTTTAAAGAAATCTATAAGCTTGTATTTATTGATTTTTTTTTTGTAAAGAGTTTATAAACATTTACTGCTACGATTTTTGGAGATAATTCATATAAGCATATAAGTACTATTATAAATTACATATAATAAAGCCACCAAAAATCGATCGATTTGAATTTTATTTACAAATCTTATACATCAATACTAACCGACTTCGTATACAAACCTACATAATATTAATGGATCTGTTTAACTTTTTTGTAAATGGCGGACAATATGTAAACTTAGTAGTAGGGGAGGCCAGGATGCTAAATGTGGATTTACTCGAGCGTCACGGGAACCTATTAGAATTGGTAGATTAGACCATAGCGAGAAAAAAAGGTCCTATAATGTTTTCACTTTTAGCGGTGGGGAAGGGTTTTTTGATTTTTTTTAATTTAAAAAAGAAAAAAATTGGCTTGGAAATACTCAAGCGCGTTAGATATTGATATTTTGCATGCTCCAGGACGTCACTGAAAAAAAGTATACGTTAATCTGACGATTTAAGTGGCGATTTAATCGCTATGAAGAAAGGGTAAAAAATTAAAGTAATATTATTCGAGCGCGTCAGATTAATATATGGGGGGGTTAATTACAATATAAGAAGTCCCCATTTCGCTAATCTGACGATTCGAGCTCAACCTTAGGGAATTATGGATTATTCAAATTTTCCAGCGGGGCCCCTGAGCGCACCCACCAACCATAACTGCTCATATTGACTAGAGGTACTAATGAATAGCTAAGGTACCGTCCCTTATAGTAATCTGACGCGCTCGAGTAAATCCCAAAATCCCCTCTTGGCCTCCCCTACTATAGGTATGACACATATTATACACTAGCTGCTCCGCGTGGTTTCACCCCCGTGGCTCCACTCCTGTTGGTGGTAGCGTGATGATATATAGCCTATAACCTTCTTCGATAAATGGGCTATCTAGCACCGAAAAAATTATTCAAATCGGACCAGTAGTTCCCGAGATTAGCGCGTTCAAACAAACTCTTCAGCTTTATAATATTAGCACATATTAGTAAGTATAGATTAACCCTGTGCATTAGCTAACTTAACTAAAATGCACTTACTTATTTTTACAATTCAATTTGTCTTCTCTTGGACACTTATAACATCTTTATACTATGCTTATAAATTATAATAATCTATATTCAATTCAATATTTATTTTAATTGTGTGAAAAATAATTATTTTCGTCTTAATTGCTCTTTCATGGATGAAACTTAATTTGAAGCGCTAATTTAATTAACATAATAATTAAAATATTTACGCTAATTATTTCATATTTTGCGTATATATACCGGCACTAAAATCGTTTTTACGTGGGTAATGATTCCGTCTTTGTAAGATGGATCTCAAAACAGTGAGTATTCTTTCCTATAAAGATACCTAGTGTTCATATTCGCTTAAAATAAATCAGTGCCTAAAATTTGCCCTTACATAGGTTTGTTTAATAATGTTAGTTTTTAATTTTTATAGACGTTTCATTTTCATTACTTTTCAATTTTCATGAATTTAGATAGTACTTCTAATACAATTAAATTTCAATTATTACAATTAGATTTCAAAATAAAATAGGAAAACGCAGCATTTTAAAAACGGGGCACGAGACCGTTTCGTTTAGTATTTAACATAGACTATGAAGATGTGTGTGATGTTTTAGAAATATATAACACTAGCTTTCCGCCCGCGACTTCGCCCGCGTTTTCAAAGAAAAACACGTTCCCGTAGGATTTCCGGGATAAAACCTATCCTATGTCCTTTCTCGGGTATCAAAATATCTCTATACCAAATTTCATGCAAATTGGTTCAGTAGTTAAGGCGTGATTGAGTCACAGACAGACAGACAGAGTTACTTTCGCATTTATAATAATATTATGGATTTTTGTCGCAAAGAAAACATTTAAAAGTGGTTGAGTGAATGATTAAATGAACATAGTGGCAACTTACTTTCGATAAAATTTAATTAAAATCCCTCTTTTCAGATATCATTATTCCTTACCTTAATCGCTTTGGCACAGTGTGATAAGTAAGTAAATTTCTTTTAAATATATATTTATTTTTATGGCATTGTTTAAAATTGGAAAAACTGAAGAATATGAAAAATTATTTGTCCCACTTAAATAAGTCCTAAATGAACAATAGTTACATCCTACAGATATATTTTCGTTTTCCGTTTTAATATCTCTTTTACATCATTTTAAATATATTTTTACATTTGTAAGATTTAAATTTTCAAATATGATTTAAAATAAGGAAACTTGTTAACTAAAGAAACTACATTTAGTAATTATTTTACTAATGTTGTTTTAGTAAAGCAGCAGATGATGTCATAGGACATGATAGCGAACTAGTTGATATTAGCAACGAGGATGCTTCAAAAGAAGGTCGAGCTGCTGCAGGTGATAATGACGAAGAGAATCTCACTAACGAACGCGCTGCAGATGACGTTACCAACGAAGATGTGACCAGTGAACGTAAAGCTGAAGACGTCGTCTCTGAAGAGAGGGTTGCTGCAGAGGATTCCACAAAAGAAGCAGCTAGTAGGGAGGGCGTCACACAAGAGGACGATACAGAAGAAACCTCACCAAACAGAAGATTCTTCCATCTTTTACCAAGAAAAAAGTGCCCATGCTTCCCAGGAAACCCTAATGGTAAACCAATTTCACACTACCTTCTTCCAAGCCCTGGTACAAAGTATGAAAGATTAGTCGTATACTTCTACAAAAATACCGCAACAAACGAGGTTAAAATCTACGTTCCAAATGCAGCGAGACAAATTGTTTTCCCAGATATTATCTACGACAGGGGTGATGTACTTAACACATTGAATGAAAATGTCATCGAAATTATAACTAAACATTTCGGTGTCACAATCAATTCTTGGTTATCTCACGCGAATAGACCGCACAAACCAGAACTTAATTTAGAGATCGTAGGAAATCTAAATAAAAAGAAACTACATGCAATCTTTCTCTACTTGAAAAGATATAAGGAAGCAAGGCAAGTACTTAGTTCATTGACAGGTTCAACTATCATAGAAAAACTCATACAACTGAAGAAATTGTATCCAAATATATACAAAGGTTTGATTGCAAAAATAACAAAATTCTACCCAAAATGGCTAATTAGTGGCCAAGTGAAAAAATATAAACCAGGACGATTAATAAACTTCCCATATGATATAAATCTAATTCTAGGGTTGATTGGTAAACAGGTAAACGAAATAATTGTTTATAGACCTCCAAACATCGATGTTAGTCTGAATTATCCTGTAATTACCACTGATGTTTCCTACGATAAATGGTTAAACATATTTATCGGTTATTTAAATAGCCAGCTACAATTTGCTTCGAAAGCAATTGATAGTACTGCACTAAAAACACTTGTATTAAAAATACTTAACAAGATTGGATTCACTATATCCCAAAATGGCTTTCTCCTCGATACCGCTGGAAATATTATTAATTGGGCGAATATAGTATTACGTCCGATATTAATAGGTGAATCTGTTTTAATAGACAATGTTATTAATAATGGGTTATTCAAAATACCAATGAATATAGTATTTATAGAAGTTTTACTGATATCTGGACGGCAATCCAAGGTCCTCGGCTTAATTCCGATTGGTGAAATTTTTGTTGGCAGTAGACAGGTTGAAGTGTCCACGGTCGTAGAAATTATAGAGACAACAGTTACCTGTGAAGGGGGTAAATGTATTAAAGTGAAAAAGTGTAAAAACCTTAAAGGTGAGGAAATAAAGTGTCAGAATACGGGCAATTCAGATATCACAATCCAACCAAGAAAAACAATACGAATTTCACCTAGATCAATAGATGAGCGTAGTGGTTCACTTTATCATAAGTGCAAGAAGAATCAGCCATGTCCTTTATTAGACAATGGGCTGTTTAACAATAACAATGGTTTATACATCATCGAAAGAGATCAAAATGATGGAATTATACACCCAATACCAATAACTTTTAAACTTCGTCAGGGTAGGTTCCCTGATGACGATACATATCGCGGCAGATCTGGTTATAACAACGTTGTTTATCTGCAAAGGAGTGCACCTGCCAATGG
>CAJQZN010037096.1:0-14742 GCA_907164685.1 Colias eurytheme | reverse complement strand
CGCGGCAGCGCCGGCGTCTCAATCCCTTTGGAAAGCCGCCAACTCCAACTATTTGTTTATTTTGTAACACTAATTCGTATAATGCCGAATCTCTGTGAATAAATGCCCTGAATATTTGCCCGCGAACTATTGCCTTTTCAATTGGATACTTTATCCCGCTATGCTGTTGATCTCCACGAGCTATGTCGGAAGTGAATGCATGTCTTCTAGCTACAGCCATGCATATTTATTAGCCGTTGTGTTAGCTGCAGCAATGTTACCAAGTACACAGTTTTATATATATATTCGAGCACTACATTGCGCAATGGTCATTTGCAATTTAGATCTTATCAGATTCTTATTTGAGCTTGTACCCACTTGTATTGAGGTTTATTTATAAATATTCGGTGCACGCTTGCATTCCACTGTTTATTCGCGTTATTTATTTTTACTATCTGCGTGCTGTTAAATATTGCTATCTCATGTTCTGTTTTTCTTTAAAGCTTATTTTGGTCTGGAGAACATTCTGGTGTTATTGAAATTCATTCCGAATTATCGCTCCGTTTAGGTCGTTATAATTTCTTTATTAATTCGTAATTGGGAATTAATTGAGTATGGTTAATGAGTAATTCGTGAAACTCCTTGTTTACATAGTACTAGGAAACATCTGGTTTTGATGAACTGAATACTTCGCATTCAGGTTGGCGGCACTTGAAATCGTGCCAGCTTATTTTAAGTGGCGCCGCCTGTTCAAGATTAGTGTCTATTGCCCATCGTCATAATATATTTTATGGATCACATTAAAATCAACAGATTGTTAAGTTCCGCATCGGTAAGTTAAATGCAGGTGTGAAGATTGTTTTGATTTTACGCAGCTCACTGAACCTGTTAATATAAGTAGCTATTTTTTTAACAAAATCAGTCATCGATCATCATAATATGCACTACGGAAATAGCATTCATAATTGCACATACCTCTTTAAGGCATAAAATCAATTAGTATACCGTTCCTCCACATATAATTACATAATTCAATTGTTTTGTTCACGACACACACGAGTGAAATGAATTTCTTCATTAGAACAATATTCCGATTTCACTTTCGCGACACGCGCTCTTGCCGACGCATCCATGGATGACCGTTATGTATTATTAAAGTACATATTTGCAATATATTTGAAAATTTGTCACGAACGTACGTACATAACAATTGTTGTTCTGTTATTAATTGAGTACGAGCACGTTATAAACATTTTATTAATCGTATTAAAGCAGATTATTGGACGCGAGTGTATTTTGTTTTTACATCATTAAAATATTATATCGAATGCTGCTTTGTGTCAATATGGTCCGGGAGCCAGCAGCAGATTTTATGACCAAGTTCCTCTCAAGCGGTAATTAGTAAAATGCATCAAAGTATAGTATTATGAAGCCTCGTGAACGTCAGCTGGAGCTCGGTTGGGGGGAAGAGCGGTTGTAGCCTCCCGTATCAGCTGACGGTTTTTCCACCAAGATACAGCCAGCTGACATATATATTTATCCACAGTTACATATAAGCTATCATCAGGTAAATTTTTGTTTGAGAGGAAATAACGGAAAATAAATTTTTCTTTAAATTTAACTTTCATGTTCGAGACACCAGCTGACGTATAATACACCATGTTGTAACCAGCTGACTATTTTTTTTCGTTGAGATATTGGGTTAGCTACAATTTGACAAATTTTTAGCTGAGAGGAAATGAATGAATGAATGTATTTTTTTTTCCTATGTGCGTGGGAGGCTACAACCGCTCACCCCCCCAACCGAGCGCCAGCTGATGTTCACGAGGCTTTATAATACTATACTCTCATGCGTCTGACGAATTATCTCTTGAGAGGAAATAATGAACCAAATTTGCACCTGGCTCCCTAACCAATAGTGATTAATGTGTTTTGTATTCCATTCAATATTTAATGAATAGGTATAAAAGCTACATAAACAAATTTTCATTATCCAATTGCCATCAGCTTGTAAAACTTTATTACTCCTAGCTTCATAAAATCTGTTTCTAACCTATTTTCGATTCGCGATCATATGCAAAAACGCTCCATACTTACGTTGTCACCAAACAAACGTAGCATAATTAGATCTATTACAGTTCGAGCTAGCGGATTGCCATGTCTAAACTAAATCAAACTTTATTTCCGGCGGGACTCGGCGAGCACTACAAAGGGGACAACCCACTTCTGATCGTCGCCGCGGCTTAGTTGTGATAACGTAATTGTCATAACTTGTTTATGTTCATGTTATTGAAGTAGCTTTTAATAATAATGTTTTTTACAATGTAGATTTAAATAAATATAAAATAAATAAATATTATAGGACATTATTACACAAATCGACCTAGTCCCACAGTAAGCTCAATTAAGGCTTGTGTTGTGGGTACTAGGCGACGATAAATATAATATTTAATAATTACATATATAGATAATAACACCCAGACCCAAGAACAAATAATTGAGTTCATCACACAAATATTTGCCCTGACCGGGGATCGAACCCGGGACCGTCGGCTCAGTAGGCAGTTACTTTTACCACTGCGCCAACCGCGTCGTCAAATGGACTATGATGGAAAGATGTTTATGTTATCTAATAGTAAGATGTTTAAAGGAATTGAGATAGAGTGCGGAAGGAATCTATTGCATTAGGTTTATGCTGGCGTTGGCTAATCTCAATTGAGATTAGCTGTGGTTGAAATTCGGTCAGGAGTCTTTATTATATCATTATTATGGCAGTCGAATGCACTATTTTAGTTACAATTGAGTATTTGAATAAAAAAAAATTATTGATTTTTTTTATGTATTTTGAAACTTTATTATTAATAATATTGATATTTAATGCAAATAACTTACAAAAAAAATTTTTTCCGTTAATTATAAGCAATTAAAAATTGATGAAATTTAAGTTAGAATCACGTGACTAAAAACGCGCCATGACTGGTCACCACAGTTGTGACGTCATAATGTTATAGCTATTATTAACTGCAGTACATAGCGTTTACATACGATTTGTTAGTTGGTTCCGAATTATTTATTTATTTATTTATTTATTAATACTTTATTGCTCTTAGAATCATTACAATAATACTTAATCTAAGGATACATTACAACAATTGGCGGTCTTATCGCTATTCAGCGATTTCTTCCAGACAACCGGACGTACGGAGAGAAATTAAATTAGAGGAAAGGTGAAGGGTAGAGCATAAAATATATATATTTATAAAAGAAATAAAACAAATATAACACTTAAATAAATTACCTGCGTAAAGATATGTCCATATAATATATATAATAGATACAGTATTAAATATATATTCACAATCAAATAAGAATATGTTACGTAACACTAGTATAATATTCATACATATAATATAAATAATTTATATTAAGTACAGCGAGAGAAATGATAATTACGCACCAATGCTTTAAAACTTGATAAGGACTGTGCATTAGTTAGTTAGTTACGAATAATATTCTTGATGTTGATATATTTATGATCACCGATTTTTGTCAGGAGTTGCCTTTGTAGTATTCGTACATAATGGTACAAAACGATAACTTTTGAGGTTCGCCATTTTTAATATAAATTTAAATAATATAATTAACAATTAATATAATTAATATGTAATTTAATAATGACAACAAAATTAAAAAGATCAAAACACTGTATTTATTATTAACACGCTTTTATTAGCTTCACCTGTATGTTTGTATGTAACCGACTCCTTTCGAAGTTTCGACTCGATTTTGACCCACTTATAACCGGCGGATTTTGTTCAAATTTTGAACACTTATCAAGGTCCGATGACAATACAATAATATCATAAATTTATCCTGATAAGGATCGCCAGGATCAGCTTAAAACATATGTTTGTATGTAACCAATTCTCCTTTCGATTCGATTTAGACCCACTATAAACCGACGGATTTAATTTAAATTTTGTATACTTATAAAAACCCGGTAACAATACAATAATTTCATGAATTTATCTTTTTATCCTGTTTAGTTTTTCAAACTATATTTAATTTTCTATCAACTGCAATGAGTGAAAACTAACATTATGACGTCACACGCGCTCGGGTGACGCTTCGGGAGTTGTCGGCGTGTCTTCGGTACTGGATTCAAAGACTAATTTTTATTTTGAAATAACTTTTGAATTATTGCAAAAAAAAATAAAAATAAAAACAGTTTTGCTATAAAACTAATATATAATCTTTCCATTTATCACAAAAAAAAATTTAATTCAAATACTCAATTATGCATTATAAATGCGTACACATTGCATTTGTCTTGACATGAATTCTTCATATTATATTTGATAATATCAAATTAAATAGGTACATGCCGTACCTACCTCGTTTATCATTTATTCTTTTATAATTATTATACGAAATATTTCCACATTTTATTGCTTATAATATTATTTTATATAATTGTAGGTATCTCACAATATTCCATTATCATAGATACATATCGAGGAAAAATAGGATCATGTTTATTTATTAACTGACCATAATTATTTATAAGAAAACAGAAGGGATAATTAGAAAAATGTCTTTGTGAACGAACACATTACAGATTTCATTATCCTCTGGCTATTCATTCTAGTCACATTACTTGTACTTTATATCCGAGGAAATTATCTTGATAAACAAAACTTACTTATAATATTTTCTTTGCGTGGGCTTTAATATTGCAAAAAGTATTTTTATACATTTTTAACAAGATTGAGTAATAAACAATGATGACATTTTAATTTCGCTATTGTAAATCTAATCGAGTTTTTCTTTGTTGAAATCACTGTCTCTACAAAAAAATGTAATACGCGTTGTACGTTTTATTACGGAACGCTTAGCGTCGTAACTTTATTCAACTCGAACAATGGTCTCAGAAACATTTAACTTTTCCATTCATGTCGCTCGAGGGCAAGTGATAAAATCGGACAAAATATCCCATTTTCCCCTTTTAATACATCTGCCAGCAAGTCTTAAAGTACGGTCCTGCCTCCAGCGGCCGTCAGCTGTTTGGAGTCTACGATCCGTGCACATTTATGAAAAAACTTTCGCCTACATAGATGCGACGTTGTCTACGCGAATGCAGAATTTGGTTTCGTGTACTATGGACACGTTTTCTTTTATAAAGTTGCTGAATGATTTTAACACGCTTTTATTAGATTCATCTGTATGTTTGTATGTAAACGACATGTTCGTATGTAACCGACTCCTTTCCACGTATAAACGAACAGATTCGCAATAGAACACATCCTAAATTGATATACTACCTATAAGCTTATGGTAAAATGTGAATAAACATTTTATTTATCTTCTGTTGTTTCTGTATTGGAAAACAAATTTATTATCAATAACTCGGCTGTATAGTCAATATAAACGGATACGGATAGCAATAGATTTACCTGAGTACAAGCTACTGTTGTTACTCTACAAATGTTATTCTTTAACGACCCAAGCGGTTTGTTAAAGAAATGTTATCAAAGCAGTACTCTTTCGTAGTACAGCTGATTTTATTTGAAATATAATTTTAATAAATGGGTATTTCTAATTATGAATGGTTTATGTTTACAGACTGTTTTACCAATTGTTTGTTTTCATTTTTATAACATTGACGATTACATGTGTCTATGCATTACATAATTGGCTAGTAAACCCTTAGGTACAACTAATGACACGGCAGTAAACTCTGTATAAAAACTGAGCAATACTATTTTAATATAAAATGTTAGCTCAAAACTAATTTCCCGCTATTACGCGATTATGAAGTCATCTATCTATAAACATTTTCAAGCGTCCTACAGCGAAACACCCATCACTGTATCTCTATAGAAATTTCGCTCTTGTTTGTTTGTCCTGACAGACTGAGCGCGAACTCGTTTATTCATAGCTTTGGACATAACACTTTATGTCACTTTATTGTTCAGATTCGGGAACTATTCACATTCTATTTCTACATACATTTTTGCTACGTAAATGATTGGACAATGGACATGGCGCGTACAATATACGAGTCGAATGTCCTTTATGAATATTAAAATATCGATTTGCTTGCAGTGTGTGTTTAACAGATTATAATACGATAATACTGAAATGTTGAAAAGCCTTCAGATGTAAAAATACGATTTATTTTAGGAATAATCCATGGCAGCTCAAATGTAAACAAATAACAAATCAAAACGTTTTCCTCATGTATAATAAAGGTTGTAAACTTACTAACATATTATGTAGATATAGGGAAAATCGAGTCAATTGATCCCTTATATTTAGAAATATAATTCATTTTTTTACTAGAGAAAGAAATGTCTCAAAAGTATAGCGGATAACGAAATTTAGAATTACCATTGATGAAACTTATTTAGGAAAGTAAATAGAAAGAATTGAACGGGAGATGATCGAACCCATCGTACCTTATGGAAATTTTGAAATCCCAATGAAGTAGGGGTGGAGCTGTTAGTTTCATCATAAAAAGTTGATTGGGACCCATTTAGAGTGCGTATAGGACAAGGGTGCGAGTTGAGTGCGCGATGTACACACAAGGGTTGTTCACAAGTTGACACTCCATTTCGCTGCGTCATTACAATCGAAAGTTAATTACGCTGGTGTTAATTGATTTTAATATAATCGAACGCTCTGAAGTTTAATCATGTTTATATTGCAACTTTAAATCGATTCCACCAAGAAATATTTCAATGTGAATTTTCACTACTACGTTGTAATTGCGAATTGCGGCGAATGGAACGCGGATGAAGAGAGTTTAAATTGATTTAACAATTCACAAACATGTTTTGTTTTAACAATTCTTTGCGAAAGTAATAACGTTCGTAGATGAGATACTCAAGGGGATTTAGAAATTGTTTGTTTGCAATTAGAGTTGCGCGCCAAAAGTTCTGATGTGGTTTTCACCTTTGTGAGGGGAAAAGTTATGTTTGGCTTTGGCGCGAATAAAATCAAATGTTACGTCACGTAGCGGGCGACGGGGCTAATGTACGCGCGGTCTAAAATGCAAAACATTTAAGTAAATCAAAGTTCATAACTAGCTCAAACATTTGTATTCACGAAGCATGCAGCGCTGATTGGAGATAAACCATTGCTTTATACTCATTCTGTTAATTGAATTTTTGTAGAACACCAATTATTCAGAGCATGCGGTGAACACACTTCACACAGAACGTTTTTAAACAACACGAAAAGCATTTGAGAATAAATAAAACTGCGTTTTTTGCAGTAAAGAGTACATATTTACATAATAGGTTACGTTGCACTTGAATTGTGGCAAATAAGATTATTTTTTCTTATTATTTCTTTTTGCTATCAATTAGGTATTGTAGTATCTATTTTAACAAGCATTAATTATTGTTTCTTAATTAAGTAAATCCTTAAAATATTTATTGATCGCCTTACTTAATATTGCAACGAGAATGCATGGCTGCGGTTTTAATTAATGAATTTAAAAAATCGTAACGAAAATAAAACTTGTATGAATTTAACGTTGTATGTATTGAATGAATCTTCAAATATTTGTTCGAAATGTCGAGACAGGTACATTTAAAAAAAAATGTCTAGTTTTAAATTTGAAGTAAGAAAAAAAATTTTTTTTTTTTCATTCTACGAACATTGAGTCGCATTGATTAAAGAAACTTTCTAAGAAATATACGTCGCGTAAATATACACGCGTTTAGCGGGGGTTAAGTTTTCTTATACAAACAAGCTTTGCTAGCATATTATAAAAGTTAATAAGTAACTATTTTGTTGTTTGCTCTCATTCTTCGCGACCGAATGAATGCTCCGCTACTTTTATGAAAAAAGTTTATGTTGTTGCACTTGTGCTACTCCTGCCTTTCTCCAATAAAACTTAGTTCTGTACGAATAATAATAACATTGTTATAATTAACTGGATTTTATATCTATTTAGAATAATTTCAAGAGTATGGGAAAGAATGATATACCTATGTAATTGGTTTTATTGAAGTAAGCCAGCGGATTTGTATGGTGGATACTCCATGGACCATATTCCATCGCAGTCAGTAACAGCTTCTTCTTTAATATCTTTGTGAGTGGCTACAATCACTATTTTACTTAACCAGTTCGCATTAGATATATTCGACTTCAGCTATAGGTACTATACCTACCTATATAAAGGAAAGGTTATGCTAGAAAATGTCAGCTAAACAATGCAACTAATGCAATAATGAAAATGTAATACTGCCGTGGCACGGCAAAAGTCGAATTTGAAATATTTTACAGTTTCGCTAAAAGTATTTCGTTGGTATAAAGTTTGTTCAGATTTATAGGCACAAGCCTCCCCACCGCGGAATTCCCGCGTTTTTTAATATTTCCCTTGGGAACTTTTTGGAAGTCGAGCGCGTGTTATCGGTTTATGCCAGTTTTAATGTGACAAATTTATACTCGTAGGAGTTGGTTAATTATACACTGAAGTGAGTAATTTAATTCCACATTTTATCGTTAATTAGCGAATCTTGTTAGATACTTTTAATGTGTGCACTTACTGATGCCGAGTTTATTGAAGCTGTATTCATAACATATGAGCACCATACGTACTTTTTACATAATTGAAAAATATTTTTCATTAAAAAAGATACGATTCGAAGTATTAATTAGCAGAGTTGCGGTTACAGATATTTTTAATCGATCTTTTGAAAAGAAACCGTACGCATCATAGTTTACGAGAGGAAAAGAATGTGTATTTTCAGTGATTTTATAAAATAAGATAGGTAAAATGTTTCCGAAGTAAATTTTAAACTGAACGAATAATTGCTGTGGATTTTCAGTATACTCATAATTTTGTTCATATTTCGATAGCTATAGGAAGTTACATGTATTTATAAAAAAAACCGAGATATTTTTACGATTTTATTATGATTGTACATATCGATTATTAACTAGATAATATTATTACTGGCTGCTGGCCTCGGCTTCCGCCCCTGTTGGCCAAAAAAAATAGCATCTGTCACTCGAAATAGATAAATTAGTGAATTTAGAAATGTCTTATATCTGTAGATGGTGTTATTAAAATGATTATATTCAAAGTAATACCTGTATTCTAACCTCAAAAACACATCATACATTGAAAGAGCTGCGTTGAATAATAATGTGTCACTTGTGTCCGTTGAAAATAAGATAGATAGTCCGTGAACAATCGAGAAGTCTGAAGCTTATTCAACCGTTGATTTATGTAAAGAATCAACAGGAAAGACGATTTGAATAGCACCTTCACTGTGTGTCAACGTGAAAGCTTTTCATAAACGAACTGACTTCAATACTGTAATACTCTAAAAGGTGACTAAAAGCTTCCTGAACTTAACACTTTGCCGAATTCTAATACGTGCATATTAAAAAGTCGCTTTATGCGCAGCGTACACGTCTTTAATTAAGGCTCTCTCCTTTCGTAATATTAATATGAGGAATTTTTGAATAAGTATTCAACCAGTCTAGTCGGTATAATTAATACCGCTTTATACGAAACATTAAATAAATGCTCCATAAAAATAATTTACATAAAGCGGCCATTTATTTTCGCTACCTAATTCAGTAATTAGAGTATCTTTGCATTTGATTACTTTTAACCGTTCATTAAGTCAATCACACTAGTGCTAGCTCATAGAACATGCGTTCACAAAAAGTGTTCGAATGGAAAATGTCTAGTTATCGTCGAACACGCATGTTGTATAGAAGTGGAATAGTGATGGATTGCGTGCGTGACGCCCGTACCTGCTGACTGATGAGTCGGTTAGCGTGAACACGATCGCATGATCGGGGCACGGGCATGCGATCGATTTTATCGGTACATCGAAAGGAAAAGTAGACGAATTATTAAATATTCACATTTTTGCGCCCGTGTCAACGAGCTGTAACGTTATGCTACGCTTTTAGAATGTCCTGTACAATAGAGAACACAAAGGTTGCCAATACGCACTATATACCTACTTCTATGTAGCTAACCCTCTAAAACACCGGGGTTTCGAACGGTCTATACATTTGATGAATCGATGAACGTTTTCAATCTCTCAATCAGCTCCGTATACTCGTAAATGGTTAAGTATCGTGTTAGTATTCATGTAGCGTTGACTTTCCTTCGTGTATGTGTAAGAAAAGTTAATACTTTTCGCACGATTTGTCACACAAATGTGCGTGTACCTAACCATTAATAAAAAGGAATGAAATCCTGAGCAAGACAAAGGAGCGAGCATCAATATTTATTGGTGTGCTTAGCATTAATCAGGTGGGATCGCGCGCTGTATCGGAACAACGGATGTCGGCGTTCACGGATAGATGGACTGTCGCGGTTCAGAGAGTTTCGCCTCACTCAAAGATTTTTGATCGTAGCGGATGCGTAGCGCCCGCCCAAGCCTCGCTTCCTACGATTTTCCCGCGCGCTGATAACCGCTCGTAGCGGTTTTCAGTTTGCATTGTAACGCGACGGTGAGCGGTTGTGTCGCGCGCTCCTATCTCCCCAGCGCCACGCGTTCGTAATGTGTGACAATAAATGTTGCTTCCTCTTTTAATAGCTGCCGTTTTGTAAACATTATACATAACTCTATCTATAATTGTGTATTGTTATAGTACATAAGTTTTTGGATATAAATATTTGAACTTTACTACGTGAAAGCAATTTCAACAAGTGCCCAAGAAAGTCAATAATATTGGATGGGGTAAGATTTTTAATCAAGTTCGATTAATGACGACTTTATAAAAACCATGAGTTCATTATAAATTCATATTCATTACTGGCATTTAAATTGCTTTCCAGATAAATTGCCTCTGAAATACCTACCTACCTGTACATATACGGCATATAATTAATATGATATTTTATTGCATTCTTTAAACATTGAAGTTTAAATTATTTTTCAGTACTATATATATTTAAATTTTAATTATTTGTTTTCCGGTTAATAAAAGGTTCCCATTTAACACCCTAAACAATTTGTAACTCATGACACAATTCAATATATAATTCATGGCATGATACAAACATAGAACGAAATAAAATAATAAAATATCAACGCTTGCCGCATAAAATATTATAACATATGTCCAGCGCAAACACAGTTAAACAGAAAAATGTAAAACAACTGTTGACCTCGTGGTGAACCATTTTTATTATTACAGTTACATGAAAGCCGTCCTACATTTATTGATAAAGAAAACATTGTCCGATAGTAGAACTGGATTGAAATGATTTTAGCACAATACAACGTCCATTTCAGATTTACTATTGTGCTTTAGCTCGCTTTTCTCCAGCTAACAAATGATGAAAGCCTCACTTCACGCCGATTGCAATGTTAAGATGCTTAATGCTTTCTGTTGCGGTCTTTGCTCCGTGACTTTTTGCACGAGGAGCTGTTTGTACCGCGCTAATGTAGTTTTGACGAGCCCTTTCGGTAGTACAAACGTTTGTGTAAAATATTATACAGTAATCTTATGATTATTCCAATTTTATACATTGTTATTAATTAATTTGTACATTGGAATTCTGTAGTGGATTGTATTCTCGTTCGTATTTTTGAGTGTACCCTCCAAGTATCGCGATGATATACGTAACGTTTTCATATTGTAATTCAGATTTACCAAATGTCTGGTTCATCGCACTACGTGCAATGGAACACAAGTAAGAGACGTGCGAAGGGTGGGTGGTCCCAGTTCTTTATTCACTTTCTGCGACATGTTTTTAAATAATTTAATGTAGCTATAAGTCAGAGTAAATTGAGACACGTATACACACTTCTTAATCGTATTTATTCAAATAGATCGATAATATAATTGAAGAAAAGCTACGGTAACGTATGCTGAAATACGGGGAATACTTGATGCACCTTCGTTATCTTGAAGATTCAGAATGGGGCCGCGAACTGACGCTAATACATCTCGAGTTTCGCGCACAAAACTTGCTTTCGATCCGGACTTTTTCAAACTAGGATAAACTCGGAGCGCACCGTGAAAATGATAAAAAAATATCGTAGGTAGAACAAAGATTGCCTTAGCGTAATGAAATTTAACGGGTTGTTCGTGCGCGCAAATCGTTTGCATAATAAAATAAAAAAAAGATTACAACCGTAATACGGTATGTATGCGGAAATGTTAATGTGTGATGTACATTGTACGATCTGGGCCTCGGATTTCGTTTATTAAATTACTAGATTTTGCACGTGATTTTATCCGCTGATTATTAAGATTTAACTCTACATAAAAAATACATATCTACATCGAATTTTTTTGCATTCAATATTTTGTACTAAATAATACATATCGATCATTATGTAATAAAAATATTTTTAAATAAATACAGCTTACTACTATATCTCATAATTAAAATATTTATAATTATTATGACTAAGATTCTAAATCTTAGCTGGAAATATTCTAACATCTTTAACTAAAATATACGTAAAGAAAATAGTAATCTGAGCTTAAACAGCATTAGTAAAAATTCTAAAAAATATATTTTAAGTCAAGCTATGAAAAATAAAATCACGATTCGTTTTCAATACTGACTTTATTTCATTTATCAAAAAATAACCTATCGGCAACGAAAATAATTTTAGTATTTAACGTGTTGGTAGGTACTTCGATCAACGTGAATGTCTCATGTTAAAAAAGTCAATAGTTTAACTCAATTAAAACGTGACCCCAAGCCTAATATCTGTCGTTAGGGCAATAATTTAAACTTTTGACATAACAGCCATCGGTATTGCCCGCCGACACCGTAAGTAGACCAACTCACGCCTCCGACTCACGCAATCGTACACATAATTTAAATGGCGCATATTGAAGTACTTTCCGTGTCGGGTTTGATGAATAACCTTTAATCATTTTGCCGAAAATACGTGTATTAAATGTATGGCGTAGATATTGTTCTGCTACGCTAGGAAACAAGCTGTGGAAATATTTTATTCAACTATTGCATTATGGGAATAACAAGAAAGAATGGCAACGAATTATCAACTTTATACAATTTGTACTACCTGAAAATTTAATAAAATCCAAAGAGACTTGCAGCTATAAAATTCAAGCGAAAAAATAAAGTGTCGCGCTAACATTTCCGTCGCAGTTCCGTGTTGGTATTTGCGGCTGTATCGAGAGCGGAAATTTAAAAAAAAATAGAAGCTGTTACGAGCGAAGTCGAGCGGCATACACATGGCATTTAAGATGAGAAATGGCATGGCAGTTACGACGCTGAATGTCCTCGTGGCACTAAGATTGTAGCCGCATTATACTTATGCACTGTAACACTGAATATTCATTATTCTGAACAGTATAAGCTGGAGCTCTTTAATCAACCTCTTCTTTTGCGAGCGCACTATCTGCGCCGCTAATAGCGAGTATGATGGTTGCGACGCGCTTTTAAAACATTTATTGCGCACTTGTTTCAGTCGTTGCTTCTTTTAAATGAAATAATATAGGTCGTCGTGTATTTACATATTAAACATATGGCTGTGCAGCTCCGAGTCGGTTCTACAATAGATTTCCGTGCGTCCATTATAGTGATGAGTCGAGTTATATTAAAGCTTTCAGCGATTATAACATTTATCATGTTTATAACAAAAGGAGTACTAGAAAATATTCACAGTAACAGGAAGTGTATATTGGAAGAGTTGATTAATGAATACGTAATAGCATAGATACATTGTACATGTATCTGGTTTTATAGGTTTGCAACGAAAAAAGAGATTGACTCAATTTGTACTTGTCCGGCGCGCAATGAACCGTCGAGGGATACTTTTAACTGACGATTTATCTTTTTTACAAAATTAGGATTCCGGTACTTAAAATGGTAAATGACCAGATTGTTTAAATGGAGTGCTCCTCAGCTACTTTGCATGTATCTAATGGCGAAGAAATTTTTAAAATGAGCCAATGTTGTGTTCGTAACGGCTATTCGCAAATTTAATCTACCGTTTTGTGAAAAATTAGGCAATAAATAGACAAATTGCCAGATAAGAAATGTTTACTGTTTCTTAGAATTACAGATATGGATATTGTTGGTTAAATCTACACCAGATTTTTAAATATTGCCCATATTTCCAGATTTACCAAATAATGTAGGTATGTTTATTGCGGAACTTTTATTTCTTCTAAGTACCTTCTTAATTCAACATTAACAAATTAAAAATAATTTTCACGTAAATATAGGTATGTTATCACTTATCACAAACAATTATTTGTGACCATATTATATTACCGTAGCGTAAGTAATTAGCGATACGCAATTTAAAACGTAATTATTCAGAATCGCATTGTCCCGGGCCTATTGCGGTTCAAATAAAACAGTGCACGCACTGCTGGAACCGTCACGAGAGAGCTCACCGTGATAGATGATATTCGAGAACAATTAATCTTGGGCCAAAATATGCGGACAATTTGGAAGCGCGGTTCGGCCTAATGGGCGGCGGGATTATCACGGGACCGCGAGCCGACACTCTGAGGCATTATCGAAAAATGCCTGCTTTACTAAGTAGGTCCAGGTTAGAGTGGAAAAACTTAGGTAAGGTAGAGAATAAAGAATAGGAAGCACGTGCAATGCAGAATTTTTATCATAACTCTAGATTTACAGATAAATTAGGTTCGTTGAACACACACCACAGTAAAAATGTGGTGTGATACCAAAGTTTTCAAGTCTTTCAATTTACTATCGTTATTTTTTTTTGTTCGATTAACTGGCTAGTGACTTCTAAACGTATTACAAAAATGTCA
>CAJQZN010037095.1:0-14531 GCA_907164685.1 Colias eurytheme | reverse complement strand
GCGGTGCGCGCGCACACCACCACGGTGAGTGTGCCCGCGAGCGCGCCCAGCACGCCGCACACCTCGTGCACGGACTTGCCGCGCATGCTCACACCGTTCACTTCTAGCAGCTGAAGTAGAGGGAATATTATCACTACATACACATAGTATAAAACAAAGTCGCTTTCTCTGTCCCTATTTCCCTTTTTATGCTTAAAGCGCATCACACACGGTGAAGGTAACTAAGACCCCTGTAGAACCGCCATCCTGTTACAAATGACCCGAAATTTTTTGTCAGTGTTTCGGGTCATTTGTAACAGAATGGCGGTTCTACAGGGGTCTAAGTACGCAATTACAAAAAGAAAAATGATGTTCAGAACGCTGATACCGAATACCTTAAGATACTGTAATATTTTATATTAGAAAATCTTAACATAAAATATTATAGTATCTTCACCGTGTGATGCGCTTTAGAGTTAGAGTTATACAGCTGATACAGACTTGCTATACAATGTATATGGTTATTGGTTCACGTGATAGGGCTCTGTATATGTAATTGTAAAAACCGTTTATTTATTACCGTTAAATCATAGGATTTATCGAAGTGAGATGGTGAATAAAATGATATAAAAAAAACAGGTACGTTTTTTGGGCGACTTTTTCAAAGCTTTAGAACAATTTTTTTAAACAAATTTATCAAATAACATGGTCACTTATTATCTATAATTTGAAAAATTCTACATACTATAAATATTTTTGCTTAAATAATAGTATTTCTACAAATCATGTTACCTCATCTCCCTCGTGTAACAACCCTGACTTTTCCGCAGCTCCCCCTCTCACTATCCTGCCGATTATAACTGCTTCACCTTCATTCCTTACTGTAGCACCTGTAAGAAAAGATAAATTAATATTACAAAAAAAATTTCAACCGTTTTTTTTTTTCCTTTTAGGACAATGTTTTTTTTTTTAATTTATAGTGCTCCTGAATTTTGTATTAGAAAGAGAACAATCGTTGTATAGAAAAATTTAATAATTGTGACGTTTATTTAAAAATTGAATTTTTTTTCTGTCTAGATCAAAATCAAATTCAAAACGTCAGATAATTACTGAAGTTCTATCACTATCACATTTATTAGTTTACAATTAAATACTTACCAAGTGGTTCATTAGTCTTTTCGAGTTTAATAATTTTAATTGTATCGCTCGTGTCGTCCGGCGAGCCCGTGGGCTGGAACTTGTCGTTCTCACCCCTGTGGTTGCCAGTCTGCAAAATATTATTTTTTCTATAACATTTTTTCATAAAATAAAATTGTTTTTTGCTTTTTTTTAATATTGTTTAGTCAAATCAAGATGAGACATAGCACACGTGGCTTTCATTGATTATATCGGATGGAATTGTAATTGTATGCACACGTGTCAGAAGTAAAACTTCTTTGGCAAGATTCAAAGATACCAAAATCGTCGCCTCACTCTATGACGTGATGGTATTGCCATGACGCTACCTTGAAATTTTCACTTCTAAAAAATAAAATAAACATACAAAATAACATTGAGATATACATATGAAGACGACACCGCCTACATCACTTATGTTCCGCTCAACATAAGCCATATGGCTTAACTGCACGCTCATTTTTTATTTGTTTTAAAGTGAAACGCATAAGCCTTCGTGTGTGTTATTATATTGCACAAATAATACAAATAATACGGAAAAGTGACTAACATAACTTTTGATCGGTAAGTACCTAACTAGATGATAATTTTTAAAACTTAGTTAGAGCAAAAAAATGGCGCACAGATTTTGTTCGTGTTGTCTCCTCCATACGTAGTAATATTATCTCAATGCAAAATAATAAATAATTACAAGAAATACCTTCCGATTCCTCGCAAAGCACGCCGGGTCTACCAGGGCCGCAGCGCTGTCGTGCGCTTGCAGTAGACTCTCGAGCTCGAGCCCGCCCAGCACCGACACGAGTTCCGCCGCCACACTCGACGTCGCACCTCCTGATGCGGCGTGCGCGCCTAGTACGTCTATACACTGGAATAACAATTTAATTATTTTTTAATTATTATTTAATAAAATTCGCCATGTTTATTTAATTACAGATATTTTTCACATACGGTTTACACGACTTTTTTTAAATTATTATCAATCCTGAAAAAATATCTATATGTGAGAGAATTATAACAGAGTAGTTGTTATGTGGCTACCTTCCTATTATAATGTACTCTACAGTGTACAACATAGTGTCGATATTGCATTGATATGAAATGCATGGGGTTACGGGCCATGCTATGGTTTATATTCCTTGAGTCAGTAACTCGATGATATAGTCTCGGTACTACCATCGACCGCGCAAGGTGTGCGCACTGAGTCATTATTTAATATTATTTCACATATCTACCTAATTATAATTAATTATGGAGAGTTATTTAAATTCTCCGACATATATATAGGGAAAATAATTTTCAAATTGAATATTATATTTTATTAAAAAGGATGATACTGGAAAATTTATTAAATATCGTTTGTAATTTAATATAATTATGAATAATGTATAGCACAAATTGTTCTGTAAAAGATGATGTAATGATATTGTTTGATAAAAATTTGGGCATCCGTGTGTAACCATTATTGTTTGCTAATTATTATTTAAATACAATAGCTCAATTGTTGTATGACTTTGACCATTTCAAATTTCCATGATTTTTCGAGTCTAAAATACATATGTATATACAATTAGGTACATATACAGGTTTCGTCACGTTACCATAAGCAATTAAATAACCATAAGGATAATTCACAAACACCCAAAAACACTCATATTGGCAATTCATAATTTTGCAACAGATTTTTATGTGTAGCGTGTCTTTTGATAGATAGAGTGGTTCAAGAGAAAGGGTTTAGTATATATATATGTATAATTTGTTAAGTTTGAAACAGCGCGGGCAAAGTCGCGGCCGGAAAGCTAGTGTAGTCGTAAAGTAAACTTACATCTTTTAACCGATCCTGCGCTCTCTGTGTCTGCGGGGGTGATAACCCAGGTCGCTTGTGCCTCACCGCATTCAGCACAGCCGTTCTCGTGGTGAGGGGTGTAGCTAACCCGGGGCAGAGCGTGCTGGCTGCCCCGGCGATACGCGCCGCTAGACCCGACTCGCCCAGGGAACCCAGGGCCTTTTGTACCCTGGATAACGCTGCGCATACTTCTTGGTAATCTGGAATAGAATAATAGGTAAGATAAATAATGTAGAAAAATTGTATATATGATTATTATAACAAATAGAATTGGTTTGTGGTATTAGAATTTAACCTACACATATTATATAATATAAGGAATTCAGAATGCGGTACTTAATTGTAAAATTTTTTCAAATTATGGATTCTATATACAATTTTAATATGTATTCTTATTCCTATGTATTTGTACATAACAAAGAAGTTCTTAATATTCAGTATTTTATACATTACAGTGTCTTCAATTTTATTTAATGTACCATTTAAAGATCTAAAGCATAACTTCTTATATTTTAAATGTTAAGACAAATGAATGTTAAACATATTCCATGAATGCAATATGTTACATTAAAAACGTAACACACTTTTATTCAAATAAAGAAAATAGATCATCACATCTTCAAACCAATTTCTACGTCGACGATTGAAATCCTAAAAATGATATCTGATATTGAATCCCAGGAATTCTATCACATATTTCCATGGAATATTACATATTGAAGCCTTATATAGTTATAGTGGACGAAAGGGGCCACATTATTTCTATTTGGATGGGTGCAGCTAAATTGCACGTACAAATAGATTTTTAATTAGGTTAAGTTTTTCTATCGCATATTTGTTTAAGACACTCTTTCGTAGGGTAGCAAATATGAAAGATCTCATCTTAATTATGGAATATTTGAAGATGATCCAACAGCAGCAAACAGTTTATGAAAAATACAAATTGTTATATCACTGTTGAGTGAAATAAAATACCCTCTGACAGTTAAGACTACCCAGGTTTATTTTCAGGAGTATTTTTTTTTTTCAGGATCCCAGAAAAATCCCTTGAAGAGGTGAAAGTTTAAACTCACTAATAACATACTAAATGGATAGCCATATTTGACAAAATTACATTACAAATAACAACATAATTCCAAACCAATAGACCAGTCATCTCCAAACTTAAATTCTTAGCCAAATATTATTACCTACAATAGTTCCTTTATAGGTTTTAAATCATATTATTGTCTTACTTATATTATAAATGCGAATGTTTCTTACTCATTTACGCAAAAACTGCTGAACCTAGCTAGCTTATAATAGAGAAAGGTTTTAACTGCATATCAACTCACCAACAATACTATACAACTGTGAGGGTTCCTCCACATCCTCTTCATACGCCTCGTTCACAAAGGAGGTAGTGTTGGGAGGGTTGGACTCCAGCGCCTGCAGTTTGTGCGACCCCCTGAGGGAGTTTCGGAGGAACTCATTCTGTGCTGCGATCCTCTCTTCTGCTTCTTTACGTTGACGGAGCTGTTCCTGGAAAGAGAAAGAGATATTAATAAAATGGTTTTTGATACTTTTTGTGCATTTTCTATTTATAAAAAAAGATGACAATATTTGAGGTTCAATAAATTTAACAATCCTTAAAGATTTAGACTGAGATTTTACTTTTGAAATAAAGAAAAGGAAGATATTTTTTTGGCTACGTTTACCTCAATGCAGTTTCTGCAAACGAGTTTTGTGTTATATTTTATTGCTTTAATATAATTGCGAATATTTAAACAATAGTAGTTCAAGAGTTCAATGAAAAAAAAATACAATATTCAAAACTTTCGATTTTCTAAAAATGTAATGATATAATAGTTTCGTGACAAAACGTCGTACTTTTTTAAAGAAACTAAGAACAGTTAATTTGGGTATACTGTTCCAAGTTTCTAAGAAAAAGGTCAGGATTGGAAGTTATGTGAAGAAGGGACTCGGCAATACCAAAATAGTGAAGAAATATTTGTTTACTTCAGTTATAAGTTGTATGTTCGGAATAGATAAAATAATTAAATGGTCACACTGATAACCGAGCCGCGTTCGGTTTCCGGCTATTGTTCTTGTTACTCGGTGAGGGAGCTGCATTCGTATTGGTTCGGTTACCCGCGTACTATAAGTGAAATAAACAAGTTTTTATTACACATACTTTATAATAAATCTGATGAAAATAGAAAGTTATAGTTTTGTGTGAAGGTTTATAGCAAACCTTAAAAGTATAGCATAGGTTTATAAAGAGTAAAGACAAACTTGAGGCAACATAGCAATTTTTTTACAAATATGTATCGCTTATGTCGAATACTGAAAAAAGTTATATGAAAATTGAAAAACAATACAAATAAGTTATAATTTGTTGGACTCGACATGGCCATCTTTATACCTAATTACACCATTAAAAATGCCATGTTTTGTTCGTTTGTCCTCTCTAATCTCGCTGCAATATACCAGATATAAAAAGAATATTTGTCCCAACAATATACAATACATCTATTATCTATTTCTAAAAATATTATTTTATATTTGAAACAGAATAACGTTACAAATATGAGTGTATCGGAGTTTGTAGTTCCCTGTAGCTATTGCATATCATACGATGCATTCCAAATTACTGTCTCGAAGAAAAGAGTTTTGTTCGTATTTTCAGTTTTAATGAAGGGTTGGATTTGTTCTCGGTTTAATATTGGGATACAGATATTATATTATACATTATATTATAAATGCGAAAGTTTGTGAGGATGTGTGTGTGTGTGTGTGTGTTTGTTACTCTTTCACGCAAATACTACTGAACCGATTTCAATGAAATTTAGCACACATAGAGGAATTATCCCGGAAATTCCACGGAAACAGGAACTATGCGGGTTTATCTTTGAAAATGCGGGCGAAGCCGCGGGCGGAAAGCTAGTACATTTGAATATAGTTTAAAATAAGATAAAATGTTGAATTTGAATTCATAGATATCTTATCTAAGATCTAACAGATATAACATCAGGCAAAAATCTTAACACTATTTTCAGTGAAATCGAAAATGCTGAAATCGAAAATCTTAGCGTTCTTAGCTTAAAAAATATAACACTAATTGGTTGATCAGTTTATGGCTGTAATCGATACACATCGAATCTACTATTCACAATTGCAATTCTTTACATATAGATGCATGGAAAAAACTTATCTTTTATTTCAAATTAATTGAAATGAAACAAACCTTAGAGGGTACCTACTCCTACACTACTTGACAACAAACAAACTGAAACTCATCTATATACCACTGTATACCTACTATCTTATATATAAAAATGAATCGCAAAATGTGTTGGTAAGCGCATAACTCGAGAACGGCTGAACCGATTTCGATAATTCTTTTTTTATTATATTCCTTGAAGTACGAGGATGGTTTTTGTGTAGAGAAAACGTAAATATGTACCACGGGCGAAGCCGGGGCGGACCGCTAGTATACTAATACAATTAAAAAGTTTGACGTCAATGCTCGTCGCTCAGTTAACCCGTAATGTCCGTTTGCCCCACTTGGCTGATATTTTTATGTCTTTCTGCCTCAAATCACATTCTATGAGATTTTTAATCTAATGAATTATTCTTCACGCGATAGCAGTTCCTATACAAACTTAGCAACCTATTTCCTTCGATTTAAATTATAGAAATCAAAAAGAGATTACATTCCTTGATCATTTGCAGACTTGAAAACATCCGAGATAGGCTTTCGCATTTATTTAAGTAAAAATAAATGAAACAACAAATTAATTTAACCTTAATTATTATATTCTATGCATATGTAAATGTAATTATACCTATTCTAAAAAGGAATTATTATAATAGTCTAATATTATAAAAAAAAATTACAGATAATTTCAACATTACAAAAACTATTGTACATACCTACTCATATTTTTTATGTCAAGTAGCATCAAGATACAAAATAAACATTGCACAAAGCAAATCTTAATTTGAATAACAAAATCGTGAAGTTGCGAAAAGTTCAAAGACCCCAAAACTGTGCCAAATATGTACTATAAAGATTAAAATATTATAAATTAAATCATGCGAATAAAATCTAACTGTTTTTTATGCAAATAACATATTTAAAAGCCATTTTATCACCAATTCTTGATATATTTCCGTATAAAATTTGACAAAAGAAACGCCGATATTACATTTAACATTTTAGCGATACATTCTTGTAAAATTAAAGTGAATAAAGGGAGCATACCTTTAAAGTCCTTTACAGAGGCTGTATCAAATTTGGCACTAAATTACGTTACACCCTCGAAACGCATCTACCCTTTGTGACTAAATGTAGTCACTTCTATGGACAGTGGTTATTGGCCTTTTGTCACTCTAATGCAATTTTGAACCAAATTTTAAAAAGGTACGTAGTTAAGTAATATTTTTATGTTTAATTTTTTACCTTTACTATTGTAATAGCTTTAGTTGATATTAAAGTAAGCAAATAAATATAATAATAAATACTAGAAAAATTATTCAAAAACATATTTTTGTTCGGAGGATGTCGTAGATTATATGAATGCATTAAAAAACCTGTGTATTATTTAGTCACATTAAAAATAGACCTATATTGTTCGCAAACAGTATTACACGTACAGATTGTCAATACATTTTTATATAACACTTGCAACACAATTCAATCACGCTTACGTCACAGAATTATGCCACAGACTAAAAAACGTGTGAAACTCACCGAGTACGCCTTTATCCTTTTTGGGTCAACATCATGCGACCGCGTCTGCGCACGCGGCGACGACGATACCATGATCTATGGATCACGATCTATGGATTACTAAGCTAACGGTCTACACGCACAGAACGCCATCCCAAACATAGTACACTTTCACAAACCACTATGAAATTTCGTTGAAATAAAATATGGCCGCCTAATTGGATTTTTAGCGGCTAATTGATCTATTAGGGTAAAGATTAATTAAGGTTGAGTGTTAATCACGATTTCATAATGCGAGAATTTTATAGATACTTATAGAAAACTGATATATACGACACATTATAAACATTAGTTTTAAATATCTCCTTGTTCCCAAATTAAATTCCGTTTGAATTCAGCTATTTGTAGGTTTTAAGCCTTAAGGTTAAATCTTTTATTAAACCACCACCGATACAGTATCGATTCTATCGAGATTACAACAAGAAACTTAAGAAATCGTACAAAATATATTATAAATAACCATTTATGGATAAACGATTTTCTCTCCTATATTTATTTCCATTCTACATATTCACTTATCTACTTCGCAAGCAACAGCAAGTACCTTGTAGTCCTAGTACTCATAACTGTATTATAAACTAAATCTGATCATATAGGGCTTATTCGATTAAAATATTATACACAGCCTCCAAACGCATAATATTGTACTTTTAGCATTGATTACGTCACAAAATAGCGTTAATCGAAGGTTTAGTCACTTTAATCTATAAATAAATAGGTACGTTATTCATAAAAATATGTATTAAATAACACGACAATGTTATGTATTATTTTTATTATTACGTTTGAGATGAATCGAATTTGTACTATATTAATATGTGCTGTAGCCCGTCGACGTACCTAAAGAAATATTAGAAAAGCTAATTTTCATCATGAAAACAAATTGAAAGAATAGAATTCTATTAAGTAGAAAGAACTGTTTAATTTAGGAATCGTCGTCTCTCGGTATGAAGTGAGTGAAGTCACGAAATGGACCTAGTAGCTTTAATTATAACACGATTCAACACCATGGTCATTGGGCAAAATTGTGCATGAAGCAAATAGTCTTAAGTTTGTAAATAGTCTTAAGTGCCCTAAGTTTCCACACATAAACTATAACTATAATAAACTAAAATCATTAAACCTGGGGCTTCAAAACAAACGTTGTTTACAAGGTAAAAGATTCACCTTTCAGCTTTCAGATTTACAAGACAGCTATTATATAAATCTAATGTTTTAATTCAAAGAAATAGCAAGACGTTTCGTGAATTCCATTTGAATTCCCCGGTGTGACCTCAATATATTCTACATGTTTATAAAGCGCGTCACACACGGTGAAGATTTATCTTAAGATACTGTAATATTTTATATTACAGTATCTTAAGGTATCCGGTATCAGCGTTCTGACCATCATTTTTCTTTTTGTCATTGCGTACTAAGACCCCTGTAGAACCGCCATCCTGTTACAAATGACCGTTAAGATACTGTAATATAAAATATTACAGTATCTTAAGATAAATCTTCACCGTGTGTGACGCGCTTTACGGCTTGTAATTTGTTGTTACAGTGGCTGTAATATGTTGTTACAGTTGCTGTAATATGTTGTTACAGTTGCTGTAATTCAGTTAAGCATTATGTAGTTTGTAATGTGTATTGTTATAGAGTAATATAATTATTTAACCACTCGCTTGGTGCAGTGACGGAAACTCTAGTACGGTTCCGCTTAAGTTATACGGAATTTTGGGATGTATGATATTTATGTTTTTGTTAACAATTTTGTAATTTAGATCCTATAATGTATGAAAATAAGATAATGGTTTGAAATTTTAGTCCGTCCCGAGAATATAAATACATTTAAATTAGAGAATTACCGATTAATATATGTATTATACTTTTTTCGCGTGTTTTATTAACCCGATATAAAGCTTGTCAATGCTTGTATGACGCTATCATTAGCAATATCATAGAAAAAAATATCGTGAAGTACCTATCTATAATAATATTATAAAGAGGAAAGGTATGTATGTATGTATGTATGGTTTTCACGCATAAACTACTGGACCGATTTTCATGAAATTTGGCACAGATAATCTTTAGACCCTGAGAAAGAACATAGGCTACCTTTTATTGCGAAATATGTACCACGAGCGAAGCCGGGGCGGAACACTAGTAAGGAATATACCTACTTACTTATTCCTTTAGCGAAAAGGGAACCTCTCAGTCAATTGGCCAGCCATTAGACTTCGATAGATGTTATTGGAATAAAAATATATGGTGATCGTCGAAAACACTTCAATTGCGATAGAGTAAAAACTAGCTGTAATACACGGTTTTACCCGCATTTCTCCGCTCCTATTAGTCTTAGCGTGATGATATATAGCTATAGCCAAAGAATACTAAATAGTTAATACATAACTATAGCCTTCCTCGATACCTAGGCTATCTAACACTGAAAGAATTTCTCAAATCTGACCTGTAGTTCCTGAGGTTAGCGCGTCCAACCATCCAAACAAACAAACTTATCATATATTTTAATATAACAATATAGATATAATATATGAACAAAACACTTCACCAAAATATAATACTTAATCTGATTATAAATCGATTATAATCTAACAGGCGATACGTTAAAATGAAAACGCAAACTAATCAGTTGATCCACACTCAAAGCACAATATTGGATAGCGCAAAATTAAACTGATACCTCTTGTGTAGATAAAGATAAATATATAATCGAAGTTGAAACTATATTTTGCAGAGAACCTGCAAAGTTATTTAGGATAATGTAATTGATAACGAAAAAGAGAAAAATCTAACGTTAATGTGTGAAATTATTTATAAAAATTATTCGTAAAAATTAATTTCAATCAGAATGTCCATAATTATCCTCACTTAGGGCCGATTTTTCGATCCTTAGATAAAACTTATTCATCGAATATCGTATTAAACAACCATTTTAAAAATGTGTTACTTGCCCACTTTTTGACAGTTTTTAGGTGACATTCTTATATTATTGTGTAATACTTTATGGGATGGTTAAGATTTAACCAAGGATTGAAAAATCAGCCCTTAGTAAAAGAAAAATGGAAAATTAACCAAACCAATATTAATTTAAATCCGTTCAGTTATCTATACTTATCTTTACTAAAGTCATAAAGCTTAAGAGTTTGTTTGCATGAACGCGCTAATCTCAGGAACTACTGATCCGATTTGAAAAATTATTTCAGTGTTAGATAGCTCATTTATCAAGGAAGGCTATAGGCTATATATCATTACGCTAAGATCAACAAGAGGGGAGCAATAGGGGTAAAGCAAAGTGTATGTCAAGTCATATTTATAACACTTATTACAATCTTCGCTACCAATCACAAAAGATTCAATATTCGCAAAGGCATCCGTAAAACCTTTATAACGTACACACAAGGTCAAAGCATTCGTCACACAAACCAATGTGTGTGAAATGACTTTATTATGCGTTAATGTTAAATTCGTCACAGTGTTTTTATTTACACCTACATAGAATCTATCCCAATGATTTTAATGTTTTTTTAATCATGCTAATATATATTAAATTGCTGATAAAGTGTCACAACAATAAAGGAAGAATAAAGCGCGTCACACACGGTGAAGATACTATAATATTTTATCTTAAGATACTGTTATATTTTATATTACAGTATCTTAACGCATCCGGTATCAGCGTTCGGACCATCGTTTTTCTTTTTGTCATTGCGTACTAAGACCCCTGTAGAACCGCCATCCTGTTACAAATGACGCGAAATTTTGTGGGTCATTTGTAACAGGATGGCGGTTCTACAGGAGTCTTAGTACGCAATGACAAAAAGAAAAATGATGATACTGTAATATAAAATATAACAGTATCTTAAGATAAAATATTATAGTATCTTCACCGTGTGTGACGCGCTTAATGCACTTCATATTAAAAGTTTTAAAATATTGTATTTTCCTAGGAACTTTTTCAGTGCATTACCTTAGCAGTTGTATTTCAAAAATCATTAATTTTGTGCTTCAATCGGTTCACTAGCCACTAAACAGAAGAATATTATTTTTAACTTAATACGTACATTGTAGAAGAAACAAAATCTTTTCCAGTCTTAATTTAAACTTGTAACAACACAATCACTACAAAATAATATCGAACTAAAAAAGAAAAAAATACACCCAAGTTCTCTTGTGTTTCCCTAGAGCAATGTTTACGTTGTTTTTTGTTAAATCCAATAAGTATTTGTTCCAACTTCAAACGATAATAAGGCGATGTGTTCTTCGCTTAGAAATATGTTTAGTTTCTTCTTAAATTTAATAATTAATATAGTGTTAAATAAAATGTTGTGTGGTTTTATGAAACCACGGTAAAAGTGAAACTTAGGCACAAAATTATCGTATTTGTACGATAATTATCGTACGGTTCGACCGTCACGCCGCACGCGACATGCGCTACACAGACCAAAAAGTTTGAGACGATGCAATGTAATAAAAGTTTCACTTTAAAACTAAAAACACGCTTTAAAGAGATGGAATTATTGAATTGTGATCGATTCTTGATTAGTGTACCTACAAAGTTTGAATAGAATCTGTCCGTTTAAACAGTCCTTCAAAATCGATAGTAAAGAAGTCGATTACATACAAACATACAGGTGAGCTAATATAAAAATAAAAAGACGTATGGCACTCGGGGACTGCCGCGGTAAAGCTATTGCATGCTATGCCTTCAAGCCACACCTCCGCGCCCGTCGGAGTGGGGAGCGTGAGGTTTTTCGTTACGCAATTTCTGGATTCGGTCCCCGCGCTCAAGGCCCGCGATAGAAGCTATGCAATAGCTTAAAAATATACAGCGTTTGTATAAAATTCCTTGCTTTACAAGACACAACATAAAAATATTAATTTTGCATGCAAAGCGTAAATTCTAACCTACATTTCAGAGTTTTTTAAATTAGAATTCCATTGTAGTTAGAAAAAAGTCATATATAGTTCGCACAAAGGTTTTCTTACAAAGAATTTACAGCGTTTAATTAGGCTAAACTTTTAATCACCGTTGAGAAATACAAAGTGGGTATTGGACAATATATCCAACAGTTCCGAATACTGCGATCACTTAAAATTCGTCGTTTTCTGTGTTAAGATAGGATATCTCATTCCTTGTTTAGATACAATTTAAATTTATTTCACTTTGGAATTGTGAAGTAAATCGTTGTAATTTTCTTTAATGTTGGCTGATGATGTTCTTAACCTAATCTAAATTTTAAAAGGTCAAAATTGTTTTTCATGAACACAATAACATGTTAAGTAATTTTGTTACAAGATCGTAACTAACCTTATGCTAAATGAAAATAAGGTCAAATCCAATTTGAATTTGTTCTCATTATTTACCTACATTGTCGACTTAGCAAAATTTATCCGATACATGATATTTCTCCCAAATTCTCTCGTCATCCCGTCGCGTCTTGACCAAGACATTTGTCGAAATATCAAATCAATAGTGTTATGTCCAAAGAGAAATCAATTACTACGATTAAAGAAACAAAATTGTCGCGTATTTCCCCATGATAACATTATCCTTAAACTGAACGATTTTCATTGGAACTTATTTACAATTCAAAACATTTACTATGCGCTTACGAGGACTTGTATGTCTGTATATTTCCTGCTTTGTTTAATAGTTTGTTAACGTTTATTGTTAATGTCGTACTAGTATTATAAATGCGAAAATTAGGATGTTTGTTATTTCTTTACACAGAAATAGCTGACCGATTTTGGTGGAATTTTGGGCACAGATAGATAATTTGGATTAACATAGCGTTTTTATTCTGCTCGATTGTCGATATTCGATGTCTCCGATATTATTATTAGAGCAAAATTCGATATCAAACATAATGATAACAGAGGCAAAATTTTGTCAAAAATTGTGTAAACAACCTCTTATTTTCTATGATAAGAAGAAGAAGAAGAATATCTTTATTGAAAAAGTAAAATAATACATTTAAAATTTGGGGAAACTGAAGCCTGTGTTAGTTGGAAACTGTGTTACAGGCTTTAGAATCCCTTCACAATTTTTGTAGATTGCCTTTTTCAACTTAAAATATAATTAAATTACAATTTAAACAAAGAAAAAAAAAAGATTGCATGCATGAAAGTTTGTGTGTGTGTGTGTGTGTGTGTGTGTGTGTGTGTGTTTGTGTTTGTGATGATAAAAATATACATTTCTTATCAAAGAAACAAGTAAAACAATCCAATACATTAACATGTAATGTTCTTCCAAATTTATTTATACACGAAAATGTATTAGGTATTTCTTTTCTAAAGCTGTCTCAAATCCACATACGAGGTCAACCAATACATCTGATTATGATAAAATATTTTTTATATCTCCCTATCTTATAAGATCGATAAAGATACTTAAGATAACTCCACTACAATTCATATATTGTTATAAATAATGATTCATTCACGAGAGAAAATTTTATTTATATTTAATTTTGACAATTAAACTAGCCTTTTTGATAAACGAAGTTCATTATTATAAAACTCCTAATTATACATATAACAAGAATATGTATGTTTTTTTACTATTCATGCGTATAGTTTTCATGAAAATATTTAAGGAATTTAGCAGTGTATTGTTGAAACAAAGTATTTCTGAAGCAATATTAGTTTACAATAAACGTCATTAATATTTACACATAGCGTTCTTGCATCATTATTATGCTAATTACTTTAACACTTGCGTTATATAAGACTAGATTTCCGCCCGCGGCTTCG
>CAJQZN010037083.1:0-18865 GCA_907164685.1 Colias eurytheme | reverse complement strand
CTTAGTACTCGCCCACAACATGAAACCCACTCAAAGCCGCGAGGACATACAGCCTTATAAATTTTGTTGACGTCAATACGTAAAGATATTTTAGGTATAAATATAATGTAGCTCGTAAAGTCCATACTTAAGTGTTTATTTTAATTGCTAAGTCGTTGTTTTATTGTTGCAAACAGTCATGTCCAAATTTGTAAATTACAAATTTAGTTGCGAGGCCAAAGCACCAAAGTTTACATGAAAACATTAAAACAATGTGATGTACAATGAGATTATTATCAGGCTATACAATCAACAATAATTGTTCTGTGATTTATTTTAATTTGTCGTAAGATAAGAAACGATTTTACTAAATTTAAATGTAAACAGTAATAAGTTTTTCATTATACCTACCTTACCTAGCCTTAAATAACTTTATTAAAATTTTGAGAACAAGGAATATACCACCAGGGAGCTTAAATTTACATAAATATATTAAATGCAATTCGCTTTGGTACCCTCACTTCGTCAGATAACTTATAATATCGTCTACTCTAAAACTCAACAACAAAATTTTCCATACAACCATACTCTAAACCTCAAGTCAACCGTCAGCAAAACAAGTCTAACAGTACAAACAAGTAGCGCCAGCAAAAAAAGGCAATAGATTTTCACGATTCGCACGGAATTTCTAGCGATCCCATGCAGTTAGCAGAGTAAGGCTCGCGCCAAAAAAGCGGTACATCACTTCCTGCCTCACTGGTTACCAAATATGTAGTGCTGTTGGAAAGCTAGGCTTTGTGCAGATCTCGTTGTTAGCAGTTGGATACGGTTTTAATGGTAATAAATTAATGTGTAATAAGCCTAATGGTATTAAAAAAGCCTTGTGTAAAAAAATGCTTTAGCAGATTTTTAATAGCATCGGCTGAGATGTACTATATTATTTCCTTCAATCTTTTTGCCGTCCAAAATATATACATTTTCGAAACAAATACAGACATGTTTTAAAATGTGCATAAATATCAATATATGCTATATGTTTTGGAAAATACTTGCTATATTAATATCATTTATTTATTATCACTAAAAACTCGTGTGTGAAAGCCCTAAGGGACTCGTCAAGCCAGATGAGCGATGTCTTGGCCTATCCTAGCTGTTAGAGCCTTACATACAACAACAAGCAAGTGATTGATAAACAAGCCAAGTGATTGATAAACGAATTATATTCTCATTGTTATACACAGAATTCTATAAATATTATTTTTTGGGTAATATATGGATTTAAAGACTGCAACCAATATTATGTATCATCATGGATATCTTTTAGCTTATGCTTGTTATCACGTAAGCATACTATCATTGGGGTTAATAGTATAATTAATTAATTGCGTTTCAAATCTGTAACATATCAATGTCTTTATAAATTGATCACGAACTAATATTTTAGTTTTTGCTGAATAAATAGATCATTTTATTACATAAACATGAAGTATTACTACCAATATTAATTAATGAACGGTCATCACGCTCAATAAACTATAATTTTTACACCATCTAGGTAAAGCAATATTTTCCCATCAAGTGACAGACAATACAGTTTTCCCGCTCAAAATTCTCACAGTACCAACATTGCGACACAAAAGGACAAACGATTGTCTAATTGTCATGTCGTGCAAAAATCCACGAATAAACACATACTTGGTCGTGTGGACGTAATACTAGAGAAATCTACGTTTTTCGTACAAGTCAGACGTGACTTGATGACATCGTTACGTGAAAAAATTAGGTTTTGACTACACAAGAAACAGTTCAAGTAATGTTTGAACTAGGTATCAACTCATGGCCTTAAAGTTAAGACTGTGTGCAGTACATATCTTTGTAGAAGCTTTCCGAACCGGTGGTAAAGATATTATGTTAAGACGAATCAAAGGTGCTTCTAGAAGTCTTACTGAATAAATAAATTTTTGAGCTTGAGTTCATCAAAATCAAGGTTAAAAGTTATGAGTCATATAATGGGACTATTTGATTAATGTTTTGTTTGTTTTGATTTCTTTGGTTGTTTTAATACTTCATTGCATACGGGAAACATGGTATATTATATAACAGTACCTTATCTACTTTATATAACGTTCTCAAAAGTATTACGAGAATTACCACACGGTGTAATTCTACTGGGATACTATTGTTAGTATTGCTTACTATATCGTGAAAGTTTGTTTTATTGTCTAGTCACGAACGGCTCAATGGGTTTGGATAACATTTTGATAACTGATAAGTAACATAGTTAATACGAATCGTCTGCATGTCCCTCTGTGCCCCACTAAACGATTTTTTTATTCTTAAAGGGATGTTTTTTTTAAAGGTAGCTTGAGCCAAGGTCTTCGACCTTCATCGTCTTTCATTGTAATTCAATTTAATCTATAATAAGCGGTTTTATGGCTTTACTGTATAAGCGTAACAGACAGACAGACAAACATACTTTCGTATTTATAAGATCTGTAAGTATCTTTGTACAAGTCATTGCCACTGGAATAATGTCATTTTTAAGTGCTACTTGCACGTATTTAATAACATAATAAGTTTTATGAAATAGCGGTATAAAAGCTTACGAAACAACTATTTTGCGGTGTGTTTCTGCCATTTGAGCTCACCGCAAACAGTGTGAAGAAATTACACTTTCTGTGACATGTTATATTTATAACTTTATTACTTACTTGCTTACCGCGGTTTCGCCTGCCTATGACGGTCAAGTAGCCTATATTAAATACCTACAAGATGTTAACATTGCATTCAGTTGTTTAAATGAAAGCTCTATTTTATTTAAAAAACAACACAAATATACGTATTTAGATCCAATATGCCTAAACTTGTAATAATATAATAAATTAACTTAGTTACACACGCGTGGCCATGAAAATTATTTTGAAGCACTAACATAACCCGTATAAATATGGTTGCCTTATTTCACTTTCATGTTCGCTACGTTCATTTGTAGCATTTTTTAAAGTATTGTCCGTGTTGATAATCAATATTCAACTAAATTCAAATGAATCTGATCTACATCCATTCAACACTATCTATAAAAGCGAAACATTCACATACAAATAAAATTCTCTAAACAATATCCTTCCTATCTACAAAGTTTTTCGCACGACGCTTCCTACGAAGCACCAAATTGATCCGTGATGTGGCTCACGCTCTCGTGATCAAGGTTCGATTCCTGTACAAATTGCGTACACGTTTCTTGTATTCCCATCAGATCCTTACACTAAGTTGTGCCCGTGGATCTGTTCCTGTGTTGAAAAATAAAATGAAAATTTTTGAGATTGTTTTACTAAATTGTTATGTGTCTTTCACCAGGGATATATTAAATAAACTTCAAAATTCATCAAGTTAATATATAGTTATAAATTTTTATATTACATGTAGTACTTAAATTAATCATTGTAAATAAATAATATAAAAAAACTAATTAGTATAAGTGAAGGTAGATCAAAAAGTTTGGCCCAAGGGATTCATCTTTACACCCAGATAAGGTCAAAGTATTAGGATGAAGTATCAACCACACACATCTATGAAATCTTAATAGCATCACTTATCGTATATGCGTGACAATAAAATCCGTTAAAAATAATTACTAAATAATAAATGTCCAAACCATTAGAAAGGGTTATTCGGAATTATCGCGTTAAATGATGTAACTTAAATGATACTAAATTATAGTCTAAGTATAGGCTAAGTTCATGTATGCATAGGTCAAGCGAGTCACGATATAACTCTGTAATGGACAAAGCATTGGACTTTTTAACATGCCACGTGTTATTATGTAAGCAATTGTTTAAAACGATTTCTTTAAATGTTCGTATGTTAACATCTTTTATGAAAGGAGAGGAGGAATTAGAACATGCGTTTCTACGCTACCTAACTTTATTTTACAACGCGGTATTCTGTGTACTTTACGTACCTTTTGGTATAACTAAATAGTTAAAACATCAGATTGAAAATAAATCATTTTAAATATTATATTTACCAGGTCTAGACTTCACGAAGAAAGTTATGGGATTATACATATTGCATTAACATAGATAATTAAATGTTATTTTAATTATAATCTATTCATTAAATAAGTCAATTAAGCATGATCGTATCTGTTTATTACAGAAGATATTCTAACCAGAGAGAATAAACAAACTTATAAACAATATTAGAATTATTTCACATTACATCACCAAAATAAACAAATGTAAAAAACAATAGAAAGCACACAAGCCACACTGAATAATTACAACAACTAAAATCGTGATCCAAGCAAACAGTCACATACATCAAATTCATAATTCGTGTAGTAAAGAAAAGTGAAAACACTGTATACTTTCGCTGTACCACTTTTGGACATTTGAATAGAAAGCTCATCCCAAATTGCGCACATTACTGGTACATCCAGTTTTGGTTGCGTAACTGAATTTTCAAACATTATGCATATAGTCCAATGTCAGTGTACACCTGTCTTGTGATTTGTTTACCTTGTAAGTTGAGTACTGATTTAATTATCGATTTATTACTGTCAGTGTTTGTGGTAGGTACCCAAGTAGGTACCTATTTAATTTGTAGATAAATGCTTGTTTCTATAATAGTTTCAACTTTCATGTATTGCTCGTCGTATAATGACCAAAAACGACACAGGTATTATGTTAACTATCGTTATGTATATTGTGTAACTAAATAAAAAATATTATTTTAGCTTTGTACAATTTCAAAAAAATTATGATTGATTGTATCTATGATTATAGGTATCTATTTATCTGTTCTTTAAAAAAAACCAACATACAAAATATGTTACCTACCTCTTATTAACACATATAACTCATACGATTATTATCAATAAAAATCAAGAGATGACTAATAAGTAAATATTAGCAGACAAACTCATGATTACGTGATAATAGTCATCGGCTAATTTTAAACACACACATGAACTTGAAATAGTAAAACGATTGGTCATTGTTGTAAATAAATTTATAATAAACTAATTTCAATGTTTGGAGAAGTTTCATATTTGTGTGAGTTTACAATAGATTCCTATGCACGTTTATTTGCGTAACTTTTACATACGAATGATACGTAAATACAGTATGAATTTCAAGCCTTGATTAAAAATATTTTATTTATTGATTACTATTATATATGTATAAATAACTTTAGTATTGGAACAATATACAGTCATTTAATAAATATGTCTATGTTAAGAACTATTGTTTCAAAATTCAGCTGCTGCGGAAAATAATCAACAAGAAAGTTATTTACATTTTCAAGTAACTAGTGAATTTGAACATATTCGAAAAACTTTTTGCATTCAAAAATAAACCCTATTGCACCCGTATTTAAAGTTCGACTTTTTGTTCCAGAGCTGGCCGTAGACGGCGAAACCCGCTCGCGTTATACCCTGAGGACGATGCCCACGATCTGAGTGACCTCGGGATCGGCACCTCCAGCACGAAGAGCAGCCTCAGTGAGGACTGTGATACGCACAGCTTAGCTGTAAGTATAGTTACTATTTTACAGAATTGTTCTATATATAAAGAACAGTAGATTATGACAGAAATACGCTGCACACAAATCAATGCTACGAGTAATCATAAAGTACTAAGAATTATTTAAATTACTCTATTATATCTAGGCTATTGATGTCAAGTTGAAGAAAAGTAGGATTTAATTAAACTTTTCTGTTTTCAGAGTGACGGAATGGACCTTGATAAGAACCATTCAGATATGGACAATATGTCTAACTATGACAGCAACCGAAAAATGGGTTCAAGTGCCAACGAATACGATACTTGCACGACCACGACCATAAGCTCCCCCGAGCCAGAAGAGTACACTTACGAAGGTGCAATAGAAGGATACAAGTCCAGAATCATTTCGACCACTAACAGCAACATTGTCAAAACGGTGGTTAATAACAGCATGGAAAAGTCGCCTGACAAATCAAATGGTGACATACATAAAATTAGAACATCTGTCAGTAACAAAATAGAAGAGAAACTGTCCTCCTTCCAACAGGAGAGAGCGAATGATTTAAAGAATAATAATCCAAAGAAAGACTTGCCTAAAGTAGACATACATAAACGAAGAGAACAATTCGAACGCGAGAATTCGCAAGAATTACAAATAAATAAAACAAAATTACCTGATATTGCCAATAAAAAATCGATCAAAGAAAGACTGTATAGCTTAGAAAAATTCACTGAAGAAAGTCACATGCAAAAGTCTGCAAGCGATCTTACAAAATTGCCGACAGAAGTAAAGCCATTAAAAGAACGCTTATCTTGTTTGGAAAAAGTTAAAACAACTGAGCCTGAGAAGGTTAAAAGACTTTCCAACGGAGATCTGAGTAACACGAAATCTTTAAAAGAACGTCTTTCCAGTCTCAAATCACAAAACGCAGAAGAAGAAGTGAAGGTAGCAAAAACTGAAGTCAAAGAGGTTTCCATGAGTCTAAAAGAACGCCTCTCATGTCTCGATGCAGCAAAGAACAAAGAAATACCCAGAATATCTGTCGAAGAAGAAATAAACAACACTTTGAATGCAGCCAATGTTCCCGAAGACAATATTAAAAATAAAGTCTCGGATAGTTCACTTAAAACCAATCTGTCTGGATTAGAAAGTCAAATGCAAAGCTTTTGTCGTTCGCTAGACAGCTTAGATAGAAACGATCAAGCATCCCCGAGTTCATTCGAAAGGGTGCAGAGTTTGGAAGATTTCGATTGTGCTGAGATGCAGAACAATACTATTCCAAGTGACATTGAAACAGAAGACAGCGGCATACACACAGCCCGCGACTCGTGCGCGCCCGCAGACGACATCGCCGATCTCACTCAAGTAGCTTCTCCCATCGGTGAACCTATGGTTGAAGTTTCCGAATACGAATCCTCAAATGAAGACGGTCTAACATTAGAACCGAAAGTCGAGGAACCCGCGGAAAATACTACAGAATTTGAGTGTAACAAAGATTTGTTTATCGACGAAATTTGCGATCAAGACAACAAGACTGAGGATACAGACAGCGCGAGCAACTATACACAAGCGCTGTCACATCCCGAGGAGCTGAGCGTAACTGAAGACGTGACTGAAATACAAGTAGACAAGGAAGATGAAGACACGTTAAAAAGCTTAGATAATCAAGATTCCAGTGTAAGTCTCAATGAGCCGGTCTCAAACGCGTCGGACGGCGACGCGGTGGTGTTTGAGGGCAAAATGACTATTCAGCTAAACTTGAATGAACTATGCAACAACTTAAACTCTGGTGCTGGGACCAACTCTAACGAGTCTAACGCAAACGACACTAACAGCAACAATTCTACTAACAAAAGCATGCCAATGGTAACTGTCTCTAATATTACAACTACTAACATTTCGCCAAAGAATTCCATTAAAACATTAAGGTCACTTATCGAACAAAATCCACATACTAACAAGGCCATTAATGTAGCTTCATGTGAGAGCAACGTAGGTAACGCTCAAAGTCATTTCCCTTGTAATAATGTACCTCTGTCTAATGATAATCGTATTCCCAGTAACGCAGCTAGTGACGACGCGGTAAGTACTTCGCAGGATTATAATCCGTTCTGGCAGAAACGAACTAAAAGATGCATCGAGCCTAATAGAAGAAAAACCATTTTATTAATTAATAACAAAATAACATCTGTCAAATCAAGTCAAGTAACGAATAATAGTAGTAAAGGAATAAACTAACTTGTCATTTATTCTAGTGCCTGATACACTTTCTCATATATTGCGAAAGCAAGCTAGGTGATAATTTTGTATTAGGTTAAAGTTCTAGATTTTAATGCAAACAATCTATTCCAAAAAAATCCGTCTTCCAATTCTTTTGGTGAACGATTTTTTATACAACTGTTTTTCCTTAAGTCATATTTACTATCACTAAATGATCATATTTTCGTACTAAACATCATGTGCTAAAACGAATAACAATCCTAGCACTCGACAATACATACAAAAATACATTAAAATCACAATTCATTAGCAAGTAGTAATAAAACAGGGTTAAATTAGTGCCCATTAGAAAGTCAATTGTATGATTTATTTTTTCATGTAGCCCCTTTACGATTAGTATTTTAGATAATTCTGTTCGTGATAATATCTGTAAATTCATTATCGAAAATATATGTTATATGTTATGTATGAGTTTTATTTATGTATTTTATATCCTCATCAATGTAATATGCATTTATATATTGTATCGAGGTGTACCGTATATAATAGGCCAGTCTTCACGATACTTCAGAAATCAGTGCATTAGTTGGGTGTATGATAAAACTACCTTATCTAAACCATTCATATCTCGTGTAAACAGGCCCCTATCTAGTGATTATGTTAGTCACGTGTAGCCGCTCTCGGAATAGGCTTGTTTCAATTTGTTAGGATTATTCATCGGCTTTGGTGATGGGCTCAGCGAGGTAAGAATACGTAGTGTTCGCTTCATAACTAACACGCATCTTCGCCGCATTTTGTGCTAAATTTTGTGTTCATTCCGTTGCGTTCGCATGTTATATTATGTTTTCTCCTTTGAATGAAAATATGTGCTTTGTTTTATTTTGTAGTGTTTTTTCGCTGTCTGTTTCTGAATCATTTTCTTTACCACCCTTTCCAACTTCAGGTCATTGACGCTTTAGAACTGGCGTTCAAAGAGCTCGATTCGGAAGAAAGTGTAGAAATTACAATGAACGACGATGGCAAATTGGATGAAAGTAAAACGGAGGCAGCTAAAGATGACTTCGATTTTAATAACAAAGTGCCTGTGACGCCATTGTATGAGAACATTGATATATTTGGGCAGAACAACGTAGTAGATGCAGGAGCATTTCCGTTAGATTTGCCGGCGAATGTTCTGGAACCTCCGAAAGAGAAGCCACCGCCGCCACCCGCTGAAGACAGCCCTGAAGATGAATTGCTGGGAAATGTAAGTAGAATTTAATTGGTGCAACAATTTCGATACTTATCATATCAGACACGTTTGATTATACAAGTGATTAAATAATATCAATAAATTAATTAAATGTAAACTACTTATTTGTGAACATATCTACTAATCATAAAGGATCCTGAACATTGTGTATATCTACTTTACCATTAATTATGAATTATTGAAAGACATCCCTATATGCATAACTTTAAGAGCTTTTTATAGCACATCCAGATAAACCAAACATTTAATAGATAATAGATAAACATTCAGATATTTAATTCACCGCTTTCAGGGTAACTTCAAGCACACGAACTCAGCGCGCCGTATCAAAAAAGAAATACGCAACAAGCGGACAAGTTTCCTCGGCATCGAAGGTCAGGACGACAGCTATCTAGATGTCGACTTAACACTAGCTCCACGACCCGACATTACCTCCTTTTTACAAGAGGAAACAAAGATCGAAAAACTGCTGTATAAGAAAACATTGTCCCATGATATGGACGCAAAGTTGAGAGATAGCAGGGATTCTGGTGTTGATATAGATAGAGGGCCGTCTGCTGAAGCCTGGTATAAGGGATCTTCTCCGGAAACTTCTGCTCCTCATAGCAGACAGAATAGCGAGGTGAGTACCTTATGTATAAGGATATAGAGTTGATTTTTGCATGGCTATAGTAAGTGACGGGCCTATAAGTGTGACTAATTGATAAGAGGATTTTGCTAGGAATTTAGACGACCTTGAATATATTACCAATTGTGGTAATGAAAAACTAATTTTGTTTCGATAAGTCATGCATTTAATAATATCTGAAATTATCTGTGTAGTAATAATGAGCTGAGTCATTTATATATATATTTGTAGTTATTATTTGAATATACCTTTCTATATTTATTTGTAATTAATTTATATGATATCATATTTTATCTACACTTACGTTTGTTTGAACGAGTTAATCTCAGGAATTACTGGGCCGATTTGAAAAATTCTTTCGGTGTTAGATAGCCCATTTATCGAGGAAAGCTATATATCGTCACGCTAAGACCAACAGGAGTTATAGTAGTCGGCACGTAACTTGACCACTTTCTAACGTAGTGGGGGAAGCTTGCGCATATAAAAATGTACTAAAACTTGATGTGCAAACTTTCACCACCAAGCTACTTTTAGGCCAAGAAGTTTGCCGGGCGCTATACTATATAGGTCATTAAATTTTTAATTATATCTGCATCTAATAGCTTACTTAAATATTTTCAGCCATACACCCAAATAACTGTTACTTCAGATGAAGAAGAATCAACAAGAAATAAGGAACAGACATTCGCAAAAGATCTATCGAACAAGCTCAGTGATTTGCCAAATGTAGATCCAAAAATAGATTATTTGGACAAAAAATTACAACAACAACAGGTAAGCGAGGAGTAGGAAATAAAAGATTATACTATCTAAATAAATAATACCAAATATGTAGATATTGTAGTTCGATAGATTAGTAATGCCACTGGTCTTAGCTAGTTCGATAATGCTATCTTTTCCTATCTTCGATATTTCATTTCGTGAAGTATTCTGAAGGTAATTCTAATGAATCTTGCATTTGTTGATAATTGATAGATTTAATGGAATGTTAAAGATTGGTTATAATTATGTTATTGTTTGAATATTATTTAAAGAAAAAAGATTGTAACGGTTAGTTAGAACTGTATAAAATTATATTTTGATAACGGTTATATCAGGTTTTGTAATTTGATTATCTAATTCGATGGTTACGGGATTACCGCTTTTTGCAAACGTACCGTCATTTTTTGTAAAAGCGACCGATTATTTACGCCTGTCGAAGTTTTTTTTCTGAAATACTTAAATACTTGAATAATCAGTCACTTTTTATATAACGGATCATCCGTAAATTTCGTCACAAAGATTTTTTTTTCTCTCTTCTGTAGTGTTGTCATTTAAAATTGACTAATTATGTTATTAATTTATGAATGATCCTCATTTGGTTATGGTTTATATAAATATTCTAATTTATTGTATAGTACAAATGTAAAATAACGCTGCTATAACTCTAGCACTGCTTATAATGCTTGTATAATAATTTAATATAGGATATTTTCTGAAAAAAATATATAAAAGAAAAAAATATCGTAATAAGTATTTAGTTCTGTTTAAGTTTATTGTATCGCACCGTATCTTTCCTAATAAATTATATTTATTTAATGTATATTCTGCCTTTTATTTGCACTAAGTAGTTGCACCCATTTGTTCAGAATGCACAGTTTGCACTTTATATTAAGTTAATTATCATCAAATCTGTAACAAATATTTAATTTTTAAACAGTTTTATTTATTAATTTTATTAAATTTTTGTGTTAATTTCTGTTATTTTAATATTTTTCTCTATCATATTCATTTTTAAAATCATATAATACTGATGTGGTTTCCGCCCGCCATTTTATGTGTGTAAATAACATTAAACAAGATGGCCGCTATGGTGTACATTTACAGACCGCTCGCATTAACGACGATTGGCCAGACGGGCACTTTGACGATGCTCACACAAAGGTGATTGATGTTTTTCACTAAAAATCTATTCTTAAATACATAATTTTCGGTTTACACACAACATATTCCATTTGTACATACTTACTTAGTTTATTACTTATTAGTTTTTAGAAGTATCGTGGTTGATTAGACTCGTGCTATTTCCTCGTTCCATGAGTGTAAACTGAAAACTATGCCATTCGTTTCTAAATCAAATAAACGAGCTTTGCACTAACCTATTCGTTCTACTAACTAACACACGACAAACGCACTCAACTAATACCACACTTAAAAATAGGAAGTACTGCGTTTCGAAAGAGAGCTCCTGCAGCTCGAACAGGAAGAACTAAGAAGACAAAAGGAGAATTTATTGCGTGACCAACACAGAATAATCCAGAAATCGATCCAAGACATTTCAGTAGCGAGTACTCCAGAAAAAGTTCAAAGATCGAAAGGAATTCAGAATTACAGGCATTCAATGCCTAATTTGCTCTTAGCAGAACATAGTCCTTTACACAAGCCTCCACCGTTGTTAGAAAAGCCGATTATAGATGAGAGTTTAAAGCGTAAGCCGTTCGTGTCTGAAGAACATATAGAGAGTCATTTTGGTGTTGAGGAAAGTAGGAAAGTCCTGTATGATGATAAGAAGTATGAGAGACGACATGTTCCGAACGTGCGACCAGCTCAGCCTGTGCTGCCGCCGAAACCGAAAAGCCGGGAGTCGATAGAGCGGGAAATTACTATGAGGTAATAACTTTTAAATAAATATATGAATGTTATGCATGCTATTAATAGGCAATGCTTTACACTTTGTAGCATTGTAAGAAATTTAAACTATGAAAATTGTTTGAACTCAGTTTATGATTGAGATATTATAATAGTTACTGGGTAAAAAATAGAATGAAATAAATCTTTTTATATGTAAATTTTTGCTCTATGATGGACGTCTTTTTACGTTGTCAATTAAAAGGATAGATAAGATGTTCTTCAGTATAATCAACCTTCGTTGCAAATATAAGTGTGAGATTACAGTTCTCAGAATTCTTGGGCACTTAACAATATTATTACTTTGACAATGAATTTTTCATGAATTAGCCAATTATGTTCATGACATCTTTTACTATGTTTGTTTGCGCTTATCTTCGAAACCTCTCAACCGATTTTAATAAAATTTTGGACTGTCATTTTTATTTGAACATTCCGTTATAATATATACAATAGTTGTATCACATTGGATCACATTGATTAAAATATATGAAGATGCGAATTTTCCTAGGTTAGCTAGCTATTATAAATCTTAAAAAAAAACTTCATTTAAATACAAATTTAATGAATTTCCCGTAAATTCCAGGAGCAGCCGAACACCGTCCGCAGTGGAGTATGCCAATATCGATAGAAATGGAGTCCAGTTGAGACAGAAGCCCATGAACAATGCTAATGGACAGTACCATCCGATGACCAGGCATACTTTACAGGTAAAAAATTATCTATTGACGGCAAATAAAGAAGATATTCAATAATGACTTCTAGAAAAGTGTGTTATCGGAGAATTACCAACTTCTAAAGATTTTTTAATATTCTGAATTGTCATTTTTTAATATCTGTAAGGAAATTATAACATTTGGGTAGAAATCTTTAAAGGTCGAAATCGGCTTAAACTACTTAATCTCTCTCTCCATCTGTTGTCTTGTTTGTCTGACTGAATCGATTCAAATAGGAGTTTAACGACAAGATAGGAGACATTACGGAATTTATTCCACCTTTTATTTATACCTGAATTCCCACAAGATCATATCACCCCTAGTCCCAAATAAATATAAATGTATAATTAATAATTTTCAGGCACTAAGCGCAGCCCCAACACCAAAACTGATGTCAAACAGCGAGTGGCTACAAACACGCAACCCGCCGCGGCAGAAACCAGCTAATTATAACTATAACCAGCATTGGCTTGTTCAGGTTTGTCTCTTGGTATAATAAAGTTTTTGTATTATGATAGACATCAGTCTTCTATATCGAGTTTTTTGCCGATTATTTACGGTAAGAATGAGATTCTAAATCGGTGGTATTATATGTATAACTAGCGGTCCGCCCCGGCTTCGCCCGTGGTACATATGAAAAATAGATGTTGGCCGATTCTCAGACTTACCCGATATGCACAGAAAATTTCATGAGAATCGGTCCACCCGTTTCGGAGGAGTATGCAGACTAACATTGTGACACGAGAATTTTATATATAAGAAGATATAGTATTCTCGAGATGCTATGGAGGTTTTTTTATATGTTATCATTTATTGCCTATGAAGAGAAGAATACATATATCATATACATCACCCCTTAAGCGGTTATTTTGAAAGGGAAAATTATAATTTAGACCTATTTTGCGAGACTTAGCCGTTATTAACCGACTTCAAAAAAAGAAGGAGGTTATCAATTCGGCCGGTATATTTCTTTTTTTATGTATGTACACCGATTACTGCTAGGTTTCTTAACCGATTTACGTGATTATTTTTTTGTTCGATGCGGGATGGTGTCGAATTGGTCCCATAAAAATTTTATTCGGATTGGCCCAGTAGTTTTTATTTTATGAGCATTTTTGTCTGATCTCGATGACTTAATTAAAATATAGCAAGTAACTTTGGTTCACTTCCCGGTAACTGATTGTAACGTACAGTACGTATACTTACGTAAATTGAAAAGAAACATTATCATGACATAGAGCTGATTTGATGATGGAATCGCAAGGTGGCCATAGGAACTCAGTAATATTATATTGACTCAATTTTATCGAGATTGGGCTCGTTTGATTCGTGTTGCAAAATACAGTAAAAAGTATTAAATAAAAATAACTGCGTTAAAAACAACTGACTTCAAAAACGGAAAAGAAAAAATAAAAAAGATTTGATATTATTCCGTTTTTGAAGTCGGTTGTTTTTAACGCAGTTATTTTTATTTTTAACCGACTTCAAAAAAAGGAGGAGGTTATCAATTCGGCCGGTATGTTTTTTTTTTTTTTTTATGTATGTACACCGATTACTCCGTGGTTTCTGAACCGATTTACGTGATTCTTTTTTTGTTCGATGCGGGATGGTGTCGAATTGGTCCCATAAAAATTTTATTCGGATAGGCCCAGTAGTTTTTATTTTATGAGCATTTTTGTCTGTATTTGTAAATGTTGCAAGTGCAAGTTTGAAGTCGGTTGTTTTTAACGCAGTTATTGTCATATATTTAACTAAATATGTCTTCCAAATTTTCCAGGAAGCAGAGCACCGCAGGATTGAAGAGCAAAAGAACAAGATGCGCGCGCGACACTCGTACCACGAGCCGGCATTGCCCGCCTCGCCCGTACATGCTCCTTTTAACAGGTATGTTTTTAATTTTAATACGTTTTATTAGTATTTTAGTTAGCTGTTTATAATATTTGACTTTCAAAATAAATTTTGCTAAATACAAACTACAATAAAGGATGCTGGATTTGAACTCACGTCTTATAAAAATATGCGATCCTTAATATAATAAAGGTAAATATTGTGTGATGTATAGTCTAATCCACACGACCGAACAACGTGACAAACAACGAACACATAGGGACGGCGCTATACACAGAAGCGAGAAGGAAATAAGTACATCTCTTTTCTTCGTATAGTGCTGTCCCTATTCGTTGTTTGTCACGTTGTTCGGCAGACGTGTTGATTAGACTTATGCCTCACCTGCTTGTTATGCACTACGCCCATTAACGGACGAGGCTCTGATATTTAAGAGTGGTGCGACTACTACTACTTTATGATTTAACTTTTGAATATTGTTTGCAGGAATCGGGCTGTAGTTCGTCCACTAATGCATAAATTCATTTTAAACCTCAAAAATTATCGATTATCCTATAATAATTAATATCGAATGTTTAACATTGCAGCCCGCACCCTGTACAAGAACGACGCGTTCGTCCCGAACCCCGCGATAGAAGTGACTCACGGGAGGAAAAGTTACTTAGCGTGAGTGGGCGGAGGAAGTGTTCACACTGTGGGGAGGAATTAGGTAAATTATTGTTTGAATTTGATATTTAGTATTTGATGTTTTTGGTTTTATGGCATTCAAATATTTATTTATTACTAGAGGTCCGCCCCGGCTTCGCCCGTGGTAGAGATTGTCTAATCTAAAAATTAACGCCCCTCCACTGTGTTTACGCTCACATTCAAAGTACGTGTATAGACGCAATACTCACAAATTGGTCTGCCTCATTGGTCGTTCAGTCCTCCAGTCCCGTCCATGCCCGAACGACAGGACCAGTTGGCCAACTAGTGCATAAATGACGCGATGCACGACAGAACGGACGTGTCATTCCGTACATAGCGCACTCTCCCCGCCATACAATGCTAGGCACCTGAACTGATCGCCCGATTAGTTGACAAATCAGTGCGCGAGAGTCAAAGTTTGCAGTAGAATCGCCGCGCGCACACATATAAAGTGGTTCAATAATTATTTGTCCTCACACATTGAAACAATTAAGTTTAGTGGAAGGGCGTTCATTTTTAGATTAGACAATCTCTACATATTTCGCAATAAAAGGTAGCCTTATGTCCTTTCTCGGGTATCAAAATATCTCCATACCAAATTTCATGCAAATTGGTTCAGTAGTTTAGGCGTGATTGAGTAACAGACAGACAGACAGAGTTACTTTCGCATTTATAATATTATTTATAGTTCGTAAAATGTTCTGAATATTTAGTTTATGTGTGGGTAGTTAAAAAAATTGGGCTTTTAGGTAACTACCTACCTGATAAATTTATCGAACTCAATTAATTAATTCACTTTTGTATTGTTTGTTGTTAAATCATTTTTTTTGTACAGTGCGTTTTATAGTTTTATCTGTTTGTAATATCCTAACATTATTGATGTCCTTGTTAGATAAATCTTACTTCCTACCAGCATAATACATGCGAAAGTTTGTGAGCATGGATGTATGTATGTTTGTTTCTGCGCATATAACTGCGCGGCACACGCACTATATACATAACGTACAATATATACATATATGTATATACATATATGTAATTTACACTATACAGGGTGTCCCGCTCTTGGTATACTAAGCGCGAAGGAACTTGTAGTTTTGCATACACTGATCACGTAAAAAATACTTTAAAAAAAAATTACGTCCAAAATTTTTTGCTAAATTTTTCCTGAAAATCCATGTTTTCTTCTCTAGCTTCGCGCAGCCGGCATATACCGCTTCTCTAATATGAGCATTTTATCTATGAAAACATAATCTTAAACGACAGCTCACGTGCTGGTGGCAAAGTTGGGCGGCTCGCTTGTTATGGGTGTACACATAGAGTTTTAAGAATTCATCTATTTGAAAAAAAAATGCGTCTGGAATTTTTTAATTATTTTTTACGTACTCAGCGTATGCAAAACTATAACCTCCTTTGAGCTTAGTATACCAACAGTGGGACACCCTGTATACATATATGTATATCCTAATTTATATACCGACATTAAGATACATAATACGACTGTGCCGCACGGCATTCGAATTCTATCTATAACTTGTACTTTTTTCGCAGATTAATTTTTTGGCAAATAAACAGTGATAATAATTAAACATTATTCCAGGTCGCGGCGCAGCCATGATAATCGAATCCCTGTCCCTCTGCTATCACGTGTGGTGTTTCACTTGTGCTGTTTGTGGGGGGGCGTTGGGGGATGGAAGGGCGGGGGCTGATGTAAGAGTGAGGGACAGACGGTTACATTGCCAGCATTGTTACTGTACTGCTGATGGAGATCAGTGCTCCAGGGTTTAGAGCTCTAGGAACAGGGGATAAGGTTCTTATTTCCCTAGCCAAAATATTAGATAGTACTAATGGAGGCAGTGATAGTGATCCGGGATTTAGAGCTCTAAAGTGAAGAGATAGGGTGCACTTTGATGTGGCCTTGAATAATGATGCGACGTGCACCTAACTTTAGAATGTCGATACTTATGTTTTAAAGTTTTGAAAGCTAGGAAATGGAGATAAGGTGCACATTGGCCTGGCAAAATACATGATTCTAATTTGAAGCTCTAATATGAAGAGATAGAGTGCAGTTTAGTGTAGCATAGAATTGAAAAAGCTACGGACGCTGCTGCATCACGGATTGAAACTAGTGTTCCAGGATTTAGAGCTCTAATGCCAAGGAAGAAAGTAATTTGGCCTAGCAAATATAGCAAAACGGTGATATGTGATTCTGGAATTAGAGCTCTAATGCCAGGGAATAAAGTGCACTTTTGATTGAACTAGAGTATAAGTGTCTCATTGTAAATTGGACTTATCTAGTGACGGACTTAAAAGTGCATAAATATTTTTGCACCAGTATGTGCTACGAATCTTAAAAAGGCCTAAAATTTAAATAAAAAAGATCTTAACATATATTAAGACAGTTTACGTAAATGTTTGTATGTTGATTTACTGTTGTATTCAATTAATTTGTCCTGCTATGTGACGGTAATTATGTTTTAGGCAAAATATCTGTTTTGTTATTTGAACTTTGCTGATAGTAAACTGATTTCGAAATTGTAACCATGATTAAAAAAATTGTATTAATATAGAATTGTTATCATACTAATATATTATATTTTCTAATATAGGCTCAATAGAAACCACTTAATTCTTTACATTTAGTACTTTACATTCAATCATGATTGTCGCCATTAAAACTACTCTTGAAAACCATACAAGAATCCATATTTTCATCCATGTTTTTATGTAAATAACTTCTAATTATATTTAGATTGTATTGTATTCCACTGCACGTGCTCTGTGCGCAAGTAACGCCGCGAAACAGAGCTATATCAATCACAAAACGTCTCTGAGCTCAGCCAGCCTGAGTTCATATTTGCACGCTTTTGTTTACCCTTCGTTTTTTTGCTTTCAGCGCCATCTATCGGTGAAACTTATATAACTTGTACATAAGTTTCATCGATACAACAATTTTTATTCTACCCTTTTAAAACAATCTTTTTAAGCTAATTTTTTTTTTTGTAATCACGTATATTTGAGTGGTAAATATCAGTTTTGTTATATCGAAATACTTAGTTTCTTTTCGTACCTTTAGTTAGATGGCTGAACTATTATTGATTTTACGCCATCCATATATGCCCATTAATGATTAATAAAATAATATATTCACATCTATCTATATATATTTTGTGCCATGCCATAATATGTCTTCATTTAACCCTGATAACAATAAGAACATATATTTTTTTAATTCGTTTTAGATAATATATTTTTAACTCGGGGGAGTTTGTATAATGTTGTAAATAGAGTTATTTATGTCACATTGTGTTAATGATTAGCTTTAATAGTTAGTATTTTAGTTTAAAATAAAGGAACATT
>CAJQZN010037080.1:0-11837 GCA_907164685.1 Colias eurytheme | reverse complement strand
GAGTTATGCGCTTACCAACACATTTTGCGATTCATTTTTATATATAAGATTAATAGGTACAGTCAGAAGCATAAATATATTACCATTTGCAGATTAGCAATAATATCTGTCATAAGAACGGGTTCAATAATATCTGTCTGCCCGTATACAGCAAAAATATCTGACATTAGTAGGCAGCATAATAAAGTGACATCAAAATTATGTATTTATTTATTTATTTATTTATTTATTATAAGGTACCTTACAGCTAGTGATACAATTTTTGAGATGAATAAATACTAAGCTACGAAAATGTTACAGCAAATAATTGTGACAACCTCTCGAAGCATAAATATGTGACGTCACGTAGGAGGCAATAATATCTGACACAATTTTATATTTCCATATTGTAAAATATAATTGATTCCTCACAAAAAGCATAAATATGTGACACTAGCTTTCCGCCCGCGGCTTCGCCTGCGTTTTCACAGAAATACCGCATAGTTCCCGATCCCGTGGGAATTTTGGGATAAAACCTATCCTAAGTGTTAACCCAAGTTCCCCTTTATTTGTCTGCTAAATTTTATTGTAATCGGTTCAGTAGTATTTGCGTGAAAGAGTAACAAACACACACATACACATCCTCACAAACTTTCGCATTAATAATACTAGATTAGTAGGATAGGAAGTAGGATTATATGTAGTAGGACTAGTAGGATAAGATAGGATAGGATTTTAAAAAGGCAAACCGTTATTTATTGAATTAGTGTTATGTATTTTGCTGGGGTAAGAATATGAACAAAAGACACATTATATTTTGTAAATATTTTTTTTTTTAAATTACGATAATATGATAACTTGCCATAATTTTCGATATTCAATAAAATAATAGCAATATTATAGGCTAATTATAAGTAAATGAAAATGAATAACGGAGCAATCGTGTCAAACGCCGCTAACGTCAAATATAACAAAACATGTGACAAAACAATTTCTAAATAATACATGAAGGTTACACTGAACCTTCAAATAAAATAGATCTACCCAAGTGGGCATTCATATAAGTATATGAATACTTTAATTTTGTCATGATATGATATCCTTCTAATATTAATTATAAATGCGAAAGTTCGTGAGTATCATGTAAGGATGTTTGTTACTCTTTCACATAAAAAAGAGAAAATGGAATTTAGCACACACATAGAAGGTAACTTGGATTAACGCTTATGAGAGCTTTTATCCTGGAAATCCCACAGGAACGGAAACTATGAGGGTTTTTCTTTGAAAACGCGGGCGAAGCCGCGGGTGTTAAGCTAGTAGTATATAATATCTAGACATACAATATGTAGTATACAACGACGGCACATATTAATTAATATGGTAATAATGTTTTAAAACAACGTAGTTAAAATAAAATTTATTTATTTTGTAGATATTAATTCAATATTAAATTGAAAATAAAATTGTGTCAGATATTATTGCTTCCTAGTTGATGTCACATATTTATGCTTTTAGTGTGCAATCAACGCAAAATACAGAAATATAAAATTGTGTCAGATATTATTGCCACCTAGTCGCTGTCACATAATTATGCTTTGTGTGAGGAATCGATGCAAAATATAGAAATATGAAATTGTGTCAGATATTATTGCCACCTAGTTGATGTCACATATTTATGACTAGCGGTCCGCCCCGGCTTCGCCCGTGGTACATATTTCGAAATAAAAGGTAGCCTATGTTCTTTCTCAGGGTCTAAAGATTATCTGTGCCAAATTTCATCAAAATCGGTCCAGTAGTTTATGCGTGAAAACCATACATACATACATACATACAAACCTTTCCTCTTTATAATATTATTAGTATAGATTAGTATAGATTTGTATGAGGAATCGATGCAAAATACAGAAATATGAAATTGTGTCAGATATTATTGCTTCCTAGTTGATGTCACATATTTATGCCGTGAGAGGTTGTCACAATTATTTGCTGTAACATTTTCGTCACATAATTTTGATGCCACTTTATTATGCTGCCTACTAATGTCAGATATTTTTGCTGTATACGGGCAGACAGATATTATTGAATTAGTTCTAGTGACAGATATTTTTGCACATCGCCCCCTAGGCATATATTATTGCTCGTGACTGTACTCGACAAAGAAAGTTTAAAAATAAATCAATTAAGAGACCTTTTGAAGAATACTCGATGTAATTAATTGACCAATTATGATGAGTTATTTTCACAAAGAAAATTTCATCATTCAATTTCATCAACATTTTCCAGAAAAATTGTTAAATAAATAAATAGTTCATTTGCTTTATTATAATGTTTTACGCAAATGTTTGCATTATGATACCAACGCACAATTACAACGCAAATATTCTTATTATTGTTTTTTGTTACATTGTATCTACGAGAAAAGACAGTTTTTAATTATTATAATATGCTGAAATACAATACAGAAACCTATGAAAATACACAAATGACATTGAAGGGTAGTCTTAAATAATATACATAAACCTATATCTATATAATATATGTATACCTAAGTGTATACCTATGTAAGTATATAAAACTCAAAGGTGACTGATATAGTGATCTATCAACGCACAGCCCAAACCACGGGACGTATCGGGCTGAAATTTGGCATGCAGGTAGATGTCATAATGTAGGCGTCCCCTAAGAAAGGATTTTAGAAAATTCATCCCCCAAGGGGATCAAATGGGGGATGAAAGTTTGTACCATGAAAATTTATCTTTTCCACGCAGGCGAAGCTGCGAGCAACAGCTAGTCTTAAAATATAACTTAAAATTGATTAATATTTCTTACTTAATATTATTCATGCGATAGTTTGTGAGGATGGATGTATGTGTATTCCTATGCGGGTTTTTCTTTGAAAACGCGGGTGGAAAGCTATAAGTATTCACTTAACAACTAAAAATTCGAAGTACTTATTATAATATTTAATCAAGAATAATCTTTTGTGCGATACATATCTAAAAATATGTTTCTGACTGAGATTATGTTCTGATTGTCAGATTCATCGTAGACAACTTTATCATGACAAATTATCTTCTAGTCATGTGTTTACCTATTTGGATTATATTATAAAGATATAAAATTTATATAGATATATACCTTATACTATATAGGTACATTATATAAACCTTTCCACTATTGATAATGTCATACCAGTTCTTAAGGACGTAAATAATGTCTTAACCTATGATGCTGATAGTTAAAATATAAACAAGGAATGTTATTAATTTATTGTCGCATCTATTAAAATTAATAGTTATTTACACAGCATATGTAATGTACATACACAGCGTGTAACTGGGATTTATAAATAATGCAATAAAGGTATATTATAATACGGTTATATTTACAACGGCAATGACTGGACTGCAACGCGCGATAGAGCGGGGTTGGCACGAGGTCATTATGCATTGCTCTTTATAGACATTGAGGACTATTTATATGCGTTAATAATATATAGTACATAATTTCCGATAATAATTGATCTTTAAACAAATACAATAATATTCTATTAGAGAAAGATATCAATTGGTTTAACTATGAAATATACATCAACTTTTTTGTCACTTCATTATTTTAGATGAAAATAATTTATCAGCAATGAGTAAGTTATAACTATCCTCTAACTAAAATTTTACTGCTAGGTGCAGTACCTACTCATTCAACACTAACAGTTAGATAGGTACTACATGGGTACTACACGTCTCACTGGTTTGTTTGTGTATTTCAAAAACTCTATTGTCTCGCATTACTTCCCGTTTCGCCTCGTCCTTCATCCTTCTTACGCTGGATTATAATGAATATGAGACAAAAGCACTGTATGCAACTAAAGAGCACCATCACTGTGACGTAGCAACGATGTATGACAGAAATAAACATAGCGCATATGACACGTGCTTCGGAAACAAAAGTGCTAATTTAATGACTTTTAAATAAAATATTCGAAGTATGTAGCACGTATTATTAGGTAGCTCAATACCTACTTTTAATTCATCTTTAATTTACATCATCAGAAGTAAATTTACGCTAACTAAATAATGGTATATAATATTTTGAGTATGCAAAGTGTTAGTTAAATACGCAGATGTACAAAGTAACAGTATACTAACAGCTATGATAAGAGCTGACACTATAAGCTCGTTGATGTGCATATTTACGTTATCTTGTGTAAATAATTTATATAAAATAAATATTGCAGTACAAATGAAGCAGATAATTTAATTTGGTTAGCAGGCTTCATAGATACTTATATTTTTAAATGCATGTAAATTACACATACAAATACTCATGTGCCAACCATATGAAACGGTTTTGTATTGACGTATTTATAATATGATTGGCTGCATGTTAGCGAAAACACGTGTTACACACTAGATGCATAAAATTATCACACTACATTAATCTGTTTTGTATTGCGTTACAAAATAATTATAATTCATAATACCTACAGTGTGCTTATATATAGTTATTATTTTAATATATTTTACTACTTGACACGATAATAATAAAATACTACAAAATGTTTCAAAATTAACTTTAAGTACTTAAATAATAGCACAGAATGAAAAAATACAGCATGCACCTGAAAATAACGTGATATTTGAAATATCAAACTTTATGGAATGCTACAGTTATTTGTATTTTAATAGTCGATGTTTGCGGTATTTTGTTTAATATTTAGCTGATTCCAATTCTAAGTCATTTTGGGCATTTGAAACATATGTATTTCACAGTAGATATAAATAAAATATAACATATGTATCGACCTACTTCGGTACATATTTAAATATCATTAATATGTAAATTATACAATCTACAAATAATTCAAATTATAGGCTGCAACGGCTGCAACCCAATATACAATATGACTTTTCTCTGTAAGTATGTATATTGTATGTATGAGTAAATTTGTATTTTCATACATAATATTATATAATTAATGTGAAAAATAAATTTTCATTACTTTTCTTTACTACACACATATACTATTAAATTAATATATCAATATAAACGATCACGAGTTAAGCCAATAGAAACATTATCATATCTAGTAACAGATGTAGTCATCAATAAAACACTCCTCATTTATCTATTTTGGCACTATTATAATTATTTAGCCATCAAATCAGCCATTTAATAGCATTGGTCATACATTTGTACTTTTGTATGTAGTACTTAAATAGTTTCAACATAATCGATACTGAATCACGGCATAATATTAATATTCTTATACACTTTATTCAATTACCTACATAAAAATACATTGCCGACGCGATGCATTTTCCGCGCGAAGCGTCGCGTCGGTCTATGTAGAGTGTAGACGAAGCTCAAGAAAGCGCGTGTGCCGCTTTTCTAGTCTGAGATACGGAAAATCCATCCATCGCGAGACTGCTCGCTCTATGTGGACCCGACGAATAAATTTATAATGCCTAAATTAATCAATTTTTGGTGCCTTGTTCCTATCTCCTAGACTCCAAAGTCTAGATATTTCCATTGTACCAAAACGGTTGAATCAAATTAAATGATTGACAAATTGTACAAATGTTTCGTACTATCTGTGATATTACGCACATAATATGTGTTATGATTCATCATTACATTATTTACTGTTAATCAGCATTGCATTGACCTCATGATCTGTTGTTACTATCATATCTTGTCAACACTACGTAAGAAATTATTGGCAAACAGTAAATACTTGTACATAACACTTATATTTGTATCGATTAAATGAGAATCACACACATCATCACATTATTGTTGTATATTTGTGCATTTATGGTGTAATAAATATTATGTAGAGTCATAAATTAATTAGAAGGTTTTCATGATGTGTAGGTAGGTAACGATCAATGGACGTTTTAACGTTGTATACAATACAAGTTTGAAACGAATTAATCAATAATTAATAAAAGTACCTACTTTACGTGTATTGCAAATTTAAAAAAAATGTGATGTTGTTTCATCATCTTTTGTCTGATCGGATAAAAATAGCCTTCGTTATAATATCAATATTGATGGTGCCGATTGTGTCAAATAGATAACAGTATCAGGAATAAATATTTCAAAGAAAGTATATAAGTATTTATTACAATATATAGCAATACTAGATTTCCGCCCGCGGCTTCACCCGCGTTTTCAAAGGAAAACCCGCATAGTTCCCGTTCCCGTGGGATTTCCGGGATAAAACCTATCCTATGTGTTAATCCAAGTTACCCTATATATGTGTGCTAAATTTCATTATAATCGGTTCAGTAGTTTTTACGTGAAAGAGTAACCATACATCCATACATCCATACTTACAAACTTTCGCCTTTATTGAAATAGTGTGTTTATTGTGCTTATATCAAAAACTGGGTTACTAATAAATAATGTAGTCTAACTTCAAAGCAAAGTCTAAAATAAAGTCTGTAAATACATAAGAAAAGTCTATTGGCAACTTAGAATTATTTATATACATTTATATCTACTAGCTTTCCGCCCGCGGCTTCGCCTGCGTTATCTAAAACCTATAAATCTATACTAATATTATAAAGCTGAAGAGTTTGTTTGTTTGAACGCGCTACTCTCGGGAACTACTGGTCCGATTTGAAAAATTCTTTCGGTGTTAGATAGCCCATTTATCGAGGAAGGCTATAGGCTATATATCATCACGCTAAGACTTACAGGAGCGGAGCACTGCGGGTAAAACCGCGGAGCACAGCTAGTAAATTATATACTAAAACCTTCCTCTTGAATCTCTTTATCTATTAAAAAAAACGCATCAAAATCCGTTTTAAGCATATATAGGGACATAGGGACAGAAAAAGCTACCTTGTTATATACTATGTAGTGATGATTAGCTTCTGATCTAGTCTCGAGCCTTCCACTGCCTATTAAACCTATAAATGCATTTATTTGTTACTTAATTTATCACAGACGCATCAATTTGGCGTAAATCAAAAGAGCCACATTTACCTATCATTATTAGATACTATCCATACGACACTTATACCATCGAAGACACATAAACAAAATATCTATTCATTCATTTTGTATTGTTTGGCGATAAGCTATATTAATTTACTATCAACTGTTATCTGATTGAGTAATACATGTATTGTTAACATAATTGTACTGATGAATCATACCATTAATATTTTTATCCTTATGAGATCGATATGATACGATCAATCAATGATAAGACCAATTCTTGGCTTAAAATGGCAGTGATTGAAATGAAAACACAAGGTATGAACTAAATTCCATAAAAGTGAAGTCCCATGTCCCCTAGTGGGGTTAGGGGCAGATGCATTATACATCTGTTTCACTGATCGACTTTCTTTAGGGACAAGTAGGTGATCAGCCTCCTGTGTTCTGCTAGATCGAGACATTTTTTTTTCTTCGTCTCCACTGGGAATCGAACTCAGGACCCCTCAGTTCTACGCTCACGCGTCAACCACTGTACCAAGGAGGCGGTCGAAACTTAAAGAATGTAAACAGAAATCTTATCATTATCGACGTCCTGTCTTCTCAATTCCACCGCTGAGAATTCGTGTAGGTGGTAGATGTCAGATGACGTCTTATATTTTTGTACTTTCATCTTCCTTGTAAAGATAATAGGTAAATTAACTAGGGACAAAGGGTTGTTTTTTTATATAAGCTAGAGGTTTTAACCCATATTTTAACCATTGAGCGACCAATACTATAAAAATGACCTTTGCGTAGAAAAAAAATCTTTCCACGTAAAGATTTTTCTTCATAGAAAAATCTTTGCGTGGGTAAAACGCTTACGAAACTCTATAAAATTGTCTTATGCTTATGTCTTGGCAAAATGACGTATGAAATGAGTAGGCGGATAAGTACTCTCTTTAGAGTACGTATATCAAATTAACGGAACGGATGCTTAATAAAATCACGACTATTTATTCGTTTATTCGGATCGAATCATCTCTGTTAAAATACAATACACAACTGCTTTTGGTACCGAAATTCGACGGGAACTGCTTTTAATGTCTTAGATGTATTGTTCCGAACAATACAAAAACATTCATAATAACTGTGAGTAGGTACAAAGGAAATGAGGATAAAAGTATGCCTATATTCAATATCATGGAAATTAAGAAAATATTTTTCGAAGAAAACTTTTTGTATGGCTTATAAATATGATATGATCACAGAAGGTTCTCTTTTATTATACAACGTATTGTTGATTTAACAGAAAGTTGTTTTTATGTTGTATTAACAATACGGAGCTTCCATATAGATTTTATTGCGTTTTAATTGTAAAATATGTATATCGAATCTGTTACTTAAATTTGAATGCTCTGTGTCTTTATTTAAACAATATTATTCTTTCTTCATTGTTATAGAAACAAAATTTACACGTAGGTAGAATTGGTAAGATTCGAGAAAGTCATTAAATGAAAATGCGTATTCAAGAGTAAATAATATGCTCCCGCAAAAGGAAACGTTCAGACGTTTCTTTGTTCCAGTACAGTTGTGATAGTCTTTGTTGGCACCAGAGTTGTCAGTGGCTATATTGACGTGATGCGGTATTGTGGGCTATAAAGTGCCTATCATGTTAACCCAGTTCGCTGAGAATCTATCGCGATAGCAGAACTGTGTGAAAAAATCACATTCTGGTGATATAACACGCTCCACGTGGTACGTCGGACGTTGAGTGCAAAGTTTCAGTCAATAAACTCTAATTCAATTCATTCCGCTAAACTTAAAGAAGTTTCATCAGAAGGCAAAAACACTAGCTTTACATAAAGATGTAAAGCTAGTGTTTTTGCCTTCTGATGAAACTCTTTGTACGAATTCCACTCATTTATCTATTCTGCGTTTAATTCAAGTGAATATAATTTAACTTAAATTAGAGTATTCCCAAAGAGAGCTAAGATAACATAAAGCTGTTTATATTCACGGAAGACTGTTCTGTTTACAGAATTATCTTATCTTCATTATACCTCTGCCTTTGGTACAGTCAGAAATCATGATAATTTTATGAATGTGAAATATTTAATTTAGCCTCGCTATTATTTAGGAAATAATAATACTGACAACTTCACAAACAATAAATAGATTATTCCACGAAACGAACTTTGTTTCACTCCCTCGCTGAAAATAATCGAAATAATGTCTAAAGTATCTAATAAATGAATTCTTAAGGCATCCCAACCTTAATACATCTACAAGTCAATATCTTTCTTTCGCCAACTTTTCGCACAATATAGTCAACTTTCTGTTCAATATAAAACTTCATTCAGACATAAAACATTATAAAGGCACGTCTTTATATCATATTGTGTATTATCATTATCATCAGCCCTTTATGGATCATGTGTATACTGTATAGCAAATTAATGTTAATATTGTTCCCTTTCAGCCGATGGCATGACCTATTCGTTTGGCGTGTTCTATGCAGAGTTCCTGACCTACTTTAATGAGGGAAAAGGCAAGACTGCGTGGATCGTGTCTATCCTCGTCGGGGTCACCCTTAGCTCAGGTTTTTATCATCATTAATTTAAAGGATTTTGGCGATGTCACTGCAAGCTCTTTGAATAATGAATGAGCTAACTTTTTACTCAGGCCTAAATACGAATATTAGGCGGAATTGTTTCGTTTTGAGCTTTTATGCGCCAGTGTGTTACTGAGAAGTTCAAAGTTCGACCCCTGGTGAAGATGCAATCAAGAGAAGTTTAGACATAGTACCGCTGAGACGGTGAGAAAAAATATAATGAAATTCTTTACTTCTATTATTTTCTTTTTTTTTCTAATTAATAATTTTTTATTACTAAACTTTTGCTTTTTAGTTCATCAAAGTTCGTTAATGAAATACCCTAGAATACAAATTAAACATAAATATGTAATAAAGGCGAATCATTACCCGCAGTTTCAAAGTTAGCTCATATTAATTTAAATGAATACGGCGGGGGTTCAATGACCCCCATCCTTCAATACCTATCTCTCAAATATTTGCAAGCCTTATTAATTATCTCTCAGTATTAAAGACGACTCGACGGTACTTATAATTTATCGTTCTACAAATCTTGTATTTATACAAGAAGCTAGTTCTTAGTATCATTAAGAATTTAATAAATAAAACAAACATAATTAAAAAGCCTGTAATAAAATAAACTGAAAATTGTGTTTTCTACATTAAACCTAATTTTTATGAACTAAAATAATAAAAATATGTTATTTATTACTATTTGTATGTTATTAATTTCTGCAACTACTAACAATTTCAGGTCCCATATCAAGTTCGTTTGTGAACCGATGGGGATGTCGATCAGTGACAGTAGCGGGGGCCATGCTGTCTGCAGTCTGTGTCGTGATATCGGCCTTCGCGAACAACGTCACCACGCTCATCTTCACTATAGGTGTGGGCACAGGCGTTGGCTTCGGGTTCATATACTTGCCTGCGATCGTCAGTGTTACGGTCTGGTTCGAGCGTTACAGGAGTCTTGCTACGGGTAAGCTTTTCTGCGTATAGATAGAGTCTTAATTTGTCCTTGAGTTTTCCTTCGCCTTTATAACTTTATTAGTTTAACATTACATACATTGATACATACATACCATAGATACATACCTATTGATTTACAAAACAATTTGTCAAATATTTTCAACCGACGCATAAAATTATATTAGTTTAATAAACTATTTCAATCAATGGAATTTGGCTAATTTGTAATTTTTAATTTTCAGGCATAGCTGTGTGCGGATCTGGCCTTGGAACGTTCCTCTTTGCACCGATTACATCCGCTCTAATAACAAACTACGGATGGCGAGGTGCAATGGTTATCATAGGAGCATTTATATTAAATTGTATTCCATTAGGACTAATGTTCCGACCAGTACCTGAACGACCAAGAACACCCGTGACGGAACCAATGTTGCCACAAGAAATTAAATCACCACTCAAAAGATCTCAAAGTACTGAACATGTTGTACGAGCAAATGGTAAAATAGAAGATGATGTAGCTAGGCTTACTCTTTCTCAGCCTGTATTGAATAAAGCACAAGAACAAAAACCTATAAGTTCACGTCACGGAAGTGGTATCATGCAGCGCCCAGATGTGTTGTACCAAGGAAGTATGACAAGTTTAGCGCGACTCAGGGGACCATCCATGGAAAGATCTCAAGTATCAATGAAAAGAGAAGAACGAGAAACGCGATGTGGCTGGCTTCCATGTTCTGACGAGTTCAAAGTCGCCTTATCAGAAATGCTTGACGTTTCACTTCTTGTAGATCCTATTTTTATATTATTTGCACTGTCTAACTTTTTAACTAGTATAGGATTTTATATACCTTATGTCTACACAGTGCCTATGAGTGAAAACTTGGGCATAGAGAATCCACCATATTTAATCTCTATCATAGGTGCAGCAAACTTAGTAGGAAGAGTCATTCTTGGATATATAAGTGATAAACCGTGGGTTAATCGACTCTTAGCTTACAATGTATGCCTTACCATAGCTGGAATAAGTGAGTAGATAAATTATTATTTTGTTATAAAATGTTTATATTTATTGTATGTAAATATGATTAAAATGTAATAATATTATTTCAGGTACGGCGTTGGCTATGGCCTGTTGGGAATTTTGGGGTTTGGCTCTTTATGCAACTGTATTTGGCTTCACTATTGGTGCTTATGTTGGTCTCACTTCAGTGGTGCTAGTTGATCTTTTGGGATTAGAGAAATTAACAAACGCATTTGGGTTACTCCTACTGTTTCAAGGAATCGCTTCACTTATTGGTCCACCTTTTGCAGGTAATTATATAATATTATATATCTCAACATTATAAGAAACAAGTTTATCCATTTGTACCAT